>CM053792.1:658747058-659017058 GCA_028749045.1 Cupressus sempervirens | reverse complement strand
AGATTGTGAGAGAGAGTAGGGGATGGGAGAGAGTAGGGAGATGGGGGAGAGAGAGATAGTAGGAAGTGGGAGAGGGAGGATGGGAGTGTGTGTGAGAGATCTAAAGAGTAGGGGATGGGAGAGGAGAGAGGGTGAGAGAGAGAGAGAGAGAGAGTAGGTGGTGGGAGAGGGAGAGAGAGAGAGAGAGAAAGAGTAGGTGATGGGAGAAGGGAGAGAGAGTAGGGAGAGAGAGAGAGAGTAGGGAGGATGGAGAGTGATGTGTTTTCACATAGTGCCTACTTGCTTTATAATGCATACACACTATAGTGCGTATGCACTATGTGAAATCACCTAAAAATGGTCAAAAAAGAACTTTGGGGCCCATTTCATCCATTCTCTACTTTTGGTCTGTTGTGCACTCTGTTATTTCGATAGAAATCACTAGATTCAACATAGAAAACACTATTTCAACACTTTTTGAAGCTAGCAAACACCAAATTCAATCATTGGATATGTGATTTGAAGACTTTTTGAATATTCCTTGTATAGAAAAGGTTAGTGCAATCCATTTTAAATATTGTTTGTTGATATATAGATACAAATTTGATTATAATTTGACATGTTGTTTAATATATAGTGAATTCATTGAAAATTGTATGTTTGAATGAAATGTTATTTCGAAATGGTTAGAAATTTGACAAGTCATTTAATATATATTGTGTATTCATTCAAATAATTATAATTTTTATATGTATTTGAATAATTTGTAATTTACACATTTTAAGTAATTTAGATGTTTGAATAATTTGACATGTAGAAATCATCATCATGCCAAGGAAGAAACCAAAAACTCAAACAAATGAAGATAGGGAGAGAGATTTGACAATTAAAAGAGATAAAATGAAATTACTATGTAAACAAAGAAAATTGCAAAGCAATAATGAAGAATTGACTTTCAAAGAGGATCAAGAACCACTGGTACAAAGAAACAAAGAGGAAGAATTGGAAAGACAAAGAGAATGCATGAGACTGTTACACTCAAGAAGACAATTGAATTGTGAAGCTACACCATCTTCCAATGTTGGAGTCATATCATCCACTACACCATCTTCCAATGTTGAAGTCATATCATCCTCTCATGTTGAAGAGACATTGATTTGTAGATCTGATGATACAAACACTCCATCATGTCATGTTGAAGGCACAACATCAACACATCAAGTAGGTGATATTCCATCTTTTGCATCTTATTGCCAAGGCACATCATCTTTAGTTCAAGGTACAAAATACACTTAACCTTATGTTGACATTAAAAATGTTGAGGGAATTGAAGAGATTATAACACCTTCTAGAATTCATTTTAGAAGACCAAAATATTTGATTGATATTGATACTAACATTTTGAAATCAATGCCTGACAAGATTAGCAAGCGTACTTGTCAAAGAAAAGTTAATCATATGTGGAGATTATTTTTTGAAGAATTAAATATTATAGGTCAATGCCAATTATTTTTTGAAATGATGAGAAATTTGAAATTTAGGCCTATCATGAAGACTCTTGGGCTGAGAACGATGGATGATTTAAATGAAAAAAAGTATTGTAAAGAATATAATGAGTGCTTATGACAAAGTGGGTTCTAAATCACACACCAAAGATAGTAATATCACAAGATGAGTACTTACATTGACAATAATAAGTAGCCAAATGAAGAAAGCTTGAATCATGAGAAAGACAAGAAAAACATTAAAAATTGATAGAGGTACTTTGAGGAGAGCCATGCTAAGGCATGATAGATTGGAAGATCCAACAAAAAATGAGTTATGGACATTTAGCGGTAGACTACCATGAAAGGATAAAGAAATTAGTGAAGCTTTGAAATCATTTACTGAAGATTTTTGGAAAAATAACACACATGTTTCCCCTAATCAAAGAGATGGTTTAAGAAGGAGGATTGGTAGCCAAAATCGCGACCCACATGTGAAACATTTTTTGAACTCAACTCAGACACAATTTTTTGCAAAATTTATTGGTATGTATCCTCAAATTTGAATAAGTCAAAGATTTTTTGAGATGGGTAAACCTTTTTATGTGAAGATAAATCACACGTGCACAACTTGTTGTTGTAGGATACATATTGAATTTTCTAACCATTTTGATGTTTTTAGGCATATATGCGTAATTTTGCATTCTCAGTTTGTTTTGCAGGATTGTGACATAAATGAGCCACCAAGATCTTCAAAGGAATTCATATCCAACATTTTATGTGAAATAAGGGATGGCCAACAATTTTACAAGACATCATGCTTGGATGGTACGTGCTTATTTTGTGGTTCTTTGCAACTTTTATCAACTTGTCAACATATGGATAGTACACATGCAATTGGAAATGAAATAGTAGATTATGAAAAATTTAAGACAGTGACATATGCTCTAAAAGATGGGAAACATGGTAAAAGATGTGATTTAGTCATTGAAAAGATTCTAGTGTATGAGTTCATGAAGATTTTTCGTGAAAAGATTATTTACGAGTATGCAAGGCATAACATTCATCCATTCACCTACACGTATAGAGGATGATAGGAAGATTTTGAGGGAGTACCATTTTTACATCAGCAATGATCGATCACATTCTATAGAGTTCATACATGGTTGTTTTCAACTATTTTATGGAGATTTGGCTAATAGGGGCATAACATATCGTCAACACATTATTTGGTCAGACAATTGTGCATCTCAATTCAAGAATACACGATGCTCTATTGGTTGAGCATGATGCATAGGTTGTGTAGAATTCAATATATGTGGAATTTCACAGAGGCTGGTCATGGAAAGGGAGAGCATGATGGTGCAAACACATGCATTATCATGAAGAACTAAAGTACAAAGATAGAGCAATATTGATAGATGCAAAATCCATTGTCCAATGGTGTAATGCTACAATGGATCTAGGTAAGGAAGGTGAGTCTATAGTTTGTAGATTTTTTTGGTTGATAGATAATACTAACATTGCCCCATATCAAAATTGTTGCACACTAATAGGATCTAGTGAGTTACACTCTTTTAGAAGCTCTCATGTAGGTTCATGGAGTATCCACACATGGCATGCTATTGTCCATCATGTGTAGAGGAAAATTGGGATGACTGTGAGCCAACTAAATGGGTGGACAAATGGGATTTATGGGTTTTGGACCCAACTGACACCTATCATCCCCCACAAGCATTGGAAATGGTAGAGATGGATTCATCTATTGACTTTGACCACTTGTTAGATCTAGTGCAACCTGGTAATATATACATTTATATATCTTTGTAATTTCAATATGTAACTTTATAACTTTTACCTAAGTATTTTCTGAATTAATGACCGCATTTTGTACATTTGTCACTGCAAGCCATGTTTTTGTTGTTATTGCACCTAAAGACAATGAAGAAGGGACACATTATTATTTGTGTCATTGTGTCCAAACCAAATTTTTTTTGGATCACTTGATTATAAATGTGAAGGTTTAGAGTACCATGTCAGTGCACTGGTTGTAATCGACACATGGCTTAGATGATATTCTATGAAGAACCCTAACTTGTGGTTATTCGAGGATTGGAAAATAGAGAGGAAGATTCTTCATTATTCAAACCTTGTTATTGCATCAAATTTCTACTTAATAAAATATGGTGGAAAACCACATAATAATATTCTTTGGAAAGTTCATGAGTTAGACCATGAGGCAATACTTGAGACATTAAAATGTCAATCAAATCTAGTTGGCTCATTAGATTGAATAGGGAGAGAGAGAAAGAATGATCAATTGGATCCAAATACAATGTTGCAGCCTCTTCCCCAAGACTATCCACATGACTAAGGTGGACTGTATTGTTATGATGTGTAAGTGATGAGATTCAGTTTAAATCATAGATTTTATGTTTTGTTTTGTTTAGAATCTAGATACGTTATTTGAATTTATATTAGATTCTTTAATAGGACCCATTTTTAGATTAGTCGTTGGAATAAGTGAAATTTTAGAATTTTTTGTTTAGATCAAAATGTAATAAAAGAACAGGAAAATTGTTAGAATGTGAATGCTTTGTGATGTAAAGTCATGATTGTGTGCATGTAACTAGAAACTTCAAACTAGCGAAAGCAAGGATACAATGGGAGAAATTTTCAATACTCATCAAGCAAGGGTTATCATACAACTCAGAAAGCAAGGATTTGTACAAATGGATAATTCTTAATCACAAGCCAAATTCAAATTTTGTCATTCTCTAATTTTAGTGGATTAATCTTATCTTAGATTTTTTACTGTGCTAATTCTTCATTTGTAGGTCAGAAAAGAAGAGGGCTACTAAAGTTGAAGCACTAGTGATAAAGCATAAGACGCCAAAATCATTTGCAAAATGGTATTATTGATTCACATCCTCAATATTTATTAGTTTTTTTTGGTTCAAGTACCATTGTGTGTTAATCATCTTATGCTTGGAATTGCAGAGGTTGACAATCATCAAAAAGTAAGAAGGAAAATAGGTTTCAATCTAATAATAGGTTTGTAACATTTTAAGATTTAATTTCGTGGATTTTTCCCTCATGTTGTACATGATAGGTTTGTTCAAGTGACATATGATGAGGTTGTCTATACAACGTAATGATTGAGTTGAAGTGATTTATGAAGTAAAGGGCTATTTAATGTAGCTATTTAAATCATGCATATTTGATGGCCATTTCCCTCTATTTTGTAGTCCTTTTTCACAAAAATATTTTTGACATGGTGTTAGTTTTTCAAGTTCATGAACGATCACAATATCCATGACTATACAACAAGTGTGTGTGTTTGATGCAAAGCCCTCCTATATTCCCCTAGGAACCACAATTCAACTCTGGGGTTCTCTTGTATTCTTGGAATCTACCCAAGGAATCAAACTCTACTAGGTTTCAAGAGGAGTCCTCTAGCTTGGTAACATCTTCCTACAACCATGTCTAAGAGGTTATAACCCAAATCTTCAGTTTGTCTTCTAAACACTCACATTGTTCACCATGCACCTAGTGTACCTTGGAGCCTCCAACATACCAAAAGTCATCCTTGGCTTCATACCATGACCCCAACACCTTGGATCATCTCAACACATCCCATCTAACATGTTCCAACTCCTTGCATACTCTCAGCAACTCATCTCTTACACTTTCTCAATTTTGCCTCTTCTAGGCTTGTTCCAACCAACCCTTGCTAGTCACTAATTTGTTTTTTTCTCCAAACTTTCCAACAAAACTTCCTAAACTATTGGGTGATTAAAATACCCTTTTCCTCACTCTAAAATATACTCCAAAACCAACCACACTTGTTTTGTAAAATATCACTCAAAATTGGCTATTTCAGTTTGCCAACTAGGCCTAGTTTGAGGTCATTTACAAAGCAACTCACAATCCATTGACTCCTGGAACTCCCATGACCAAAAAAAATCTTAATACATGACTCAAATTCAAGGATTCTTCTATTTTTTTGGTCTCATGATCAACGTTACAATGGTTTTTACAAAACCCTCCTTTCTAGCCCCTTTACCCTAGGGCTTTCTAGAAATCTTACTTCGCAACGTCTCTAGAACCCCAAAATGGTTCAAAAACCTTAAATTTTGGTTATATTAGATGACTTCCAACATAAAATGCAACTCTTTTTTGGAAAAACACTAAATCCACCTTTCGAGCAGTCACATACCCCTTTTTATGCACTCTTTCTCACTCAACCCCATACCCTTGGGCATCAAAAACTCAACTCCAAGTTCTTCCCTGCACATCAATGATTAAAGAAAATATTTTAAAATATTCTTGACCCATTCCACAAGCCCCAGTAATCACATAAAGTAGAATGGGTTAGATTCACAAAATGACTCTCAAACCCCTCTTAAATTGTCACCTACAACAGATTTCAGGACAATCAATATGAAAAATACAAAAAAATTGATTAAAAATTCATACCAATTCTAAATGAAAGTTAAAAAATTTCCCTATCACCTCCAAAAAGAATCAGATCAAAAGGTACCGTGAAAATGAAATTATAGTTGTTACAAGTTTAGATTTTTGATCAAAATTTTAGGGAAAACTATGCATTCATTGCTCAAACTTCAAAACTCTTACATTACCAATAAATTTTGACCACATGAGGTTTGAAACTAATTTAGACTCTCAAAATCAAATGAAACTTCTCTAACTACCCCTTTAACCACCTTTGTGCATTAATCACCTTATTTTGTTGTCAAATTGACACTTTTAGTTATCAGTTGACAAGTTTTTGATCTTCCTTGCTACATGACTATCCCATTACATTAATATGTTCATTTGAGACCTTATTAAACACAAAACATTAAACAAAACTCATATCTACCCTTTGAACCCCTTACATGACTCCATTAAGCCCATTTTGGCTTATATTGCCAATGTTGGCAATTTTACAACATATTGCACTTTTAGTGCCTTTTACATCTTTTAGAGGCTTTGATAACATTATTACATTATTCAAGACCTTTATAGGTCTTTTCTATCCACCCCTAACCTAGGATAAATCCAAATCCATTCCTAGTGACCCTTAGGTACCTTGTAGGCTCAATAATGCCATTAAGGCTTACATTAAAGCTTTCATTACAATATGATCAATCTATGATCAAAAAAAGATCTCATGTCCATGATTAAGCTCATTTAATGACCTTAGAAGGCCATTTTTATTCCAATCCACCTAAGGATACATCAATGTCCCAACTGCTCATCTTGCCTCCTGCTTGTGACCTTGGTGCTCCTGCACTAGTGTTGGCCAACAATTGGAAAATTTGTGTTATCGATTGAGCTACTAGATCTTGTCATTTTCATTTTTTTCCTTGACAAAATTATTACACTTAGCATAGCTACTATCTTAAAAAATTTCTTCCTTATCCTTATAAATATTGGATTTAAGTGTAGTTTCACTATTTGGTAGCTTATTACCAAGAGTAGTCATCTCATAGAAAAAAGTCTTCCAGCCTAAGCTTCTCTTGAAACTTGTTTTATAGTTCTTAATTTTGAAATAGATATGACTTTTTCAATGTAACATGTAGGCAAAGATCTCATAATTTTACTCATGTTCATCATCATCGCTTAATGGTGTAGAGACGCCAAGGTCATTCTATGAAGATACATTCATTGAAGACACCAAGGAATAAAGTTTAGTTTTTCTTGTCATTTGCACTATTTCTTTGAATGATTTCATTGTATCTTCATTGACTACAACATTAAACTCTTGTAGGGATGAATTAAGACTTTCATACAGTCATTTCATGGTTGTTTAAAGTGATCTTGAAGCATTAAAAGTCTCATTGTCTTGTTATTTACACTAACAATGCTGTAATAGTCCCAAAAAATTAACTATTTTGAGGGGTTTTATGATGATCTGATCCTTTCTTTGGGTATTTTCTTGCTGTTTCCTAGGCTATGGTGTTAGAGTAATTATTTGTTTGCACTTATTAATTAAATCACTTTGATTTAATTAATTAATTTTCCTATTACTCTAGTTTGCTTAAGCTATCTTGTAGTTGCATATAATTAATATTTTATTAATTATATTGTGCAACCTAGCTTTTTAGTTTAGGGTTTCTATCTCACCTTTATAATGATGAGCATTTTACTTTCTTCATTATCTCTTATGCATTTTTCATTTGAGAGCAACTTTTCTTCTATCTTCATTTTTTAGCAAAACCCTTGCCTCTTCTCGTCTTTTTCTTCTGTGACAGGTTTTTGCATGCAGGGATTCGAAGGCTTTGTGGATTTGATTGGCTTATTTGCTCAAATCCTTCATGGTATTAGAGCCAGATCTGTTGTAGCTTGTTCAGTGTTTCAAGAAAAAGGGAGAACAAGGGTTTGGCGGATCAGATCTGGTGTTTTTTTGAGCTTTTTCTAAGAAAATAGGGGGGTCACTGATTTTTAGAGTAGTTTGAGGCCAAACAGGCCTCACGGATGGATTCAAAAGGCGTCAAAACCCCCGTTTTGATATAAAATTTGTCCGATTTGGACAACTTTGATCTAGGAGGCAAATTTTTTTGTTGAACAAGGCCGTACTGCCCCTAGCACGCAGATTGAGGCAGAGAAATAAAAAAAATCGCAAAAAAATTTTGACAGCAGCGTTTTAAATTTGCCGCAATTTAATAACCGCAGTGGAACTTCTGGCAGTTATCGCCCAGCGGCCCGCAGCGGCTCCGCCGGCGGCTCCCGCCACGACACCACCTTAGCTCCGCCGGAGCGGCGCCTCCCGCCCTCCTCCACCGCCAGCGGCTCCGCCGCTTCCTCCGCTCCGCCTCAGCCAGCAAGGGTGGCGGATTTTTTAAAAAAGATTTTTTTTAATTATTTTTTTTATTTAAAAAATAATTTTTCATGCTTTTACAGAGGCCCTGTCCGTTTTTCTTCCGTAACTTGAGCATACGGACGTATTTTTTCGATCCAAAAAATGCACCAAAAAGATGGTTTCGAGACGGAGATGATGGTATAGGCTTTTTAAAGTTTTTTTGTAGTTTGGTTGCCTTTTTTGGCAGTCAAAGCTGGATGTTCTATTTTGCACTCCGGGAGGCGTATCTTGAGCATCCGATCTCTGATTTTGGACTTCTTTATATCGCTGGAAAGCTCTTTCTGTGCTCTTTATAGTGATGCTAGTTGTTGTTTCATATTTTTTTCTAGGCACATCTTATTTAGTCTTTTGTGTTTTAGCATTCTGGTGGATATCCTGATTGTTTTAGGTCCGGAGATCGATTTTGTTGCTTCAGTTGCTTCATTTTGGGCTCTACCTTCTGTTGTTTCAGCCTTATGTCTTTTTTTATCATTGTTGATATTCATTGTAAGAATTTTTATGCAACACACTGAGATAAAGTGCCACTCTTGCGTTTTGGGATCCTTTTCATCATTGTGATTCGTTGTACTCGCACTATTATATAAAGTGCCATGGGGGGGATAGTTGTTTGCCGCTTATAGGCCCTCTTTCTCTTTTTTCTCATGCAGTGTCGATGACACATGCCTTTATTGGTGTCTGTACCTCACTCTCGATGTGTCTAGTTCCTGTGTTGTAGGAGATTTTTTTGGCCCACCTTTTCAGCTGCCTGTCACCTCACCTGCATTAACGGGGGGTTATATTGTTGTTCTATGCTTCTTTGGTTGATGGTTCGTTGGTGTGAGCTATGTATTTAGTACTTGATCCTACATACTAGGTGATTGCAGTGGCTAGCTACCTATGCATTTCGGTGAGATGGATCATCTACCATATAGACACGCTTGGTTCGTGCCTTCTATTTCCATGGAGGTTCTACAGATCAACATTTTGACAGAGTTTTGCGGTTCTTCATGCTTCAATGATTCTCTTCTGATCTCTTTGTTCCTTCTTCTGGAACATTCTTTGCTATCTCTTTTTGGAGTAGGGTTTTTCCCATGTGGTTTTCTCTATTTCTCCTCTTTATAGAGATTTTGTTGTAATTGGGTACCTGATCAGGCCTTGTTGCCGGGACCTAATTCTTCTTTCATTGTTGTGCTAGGTTAGCTTACCTCCTGAGCTTCACTTAAGGGGGGGTGTTAGAGTAATTATTTGTTTGAACTTATTAATTAAATCACTTTGATTTAATTAATTAATTTGCCTATTACTCTAGTTTGTTTAAGCTATCTTGTAGGTGCATATAATTAATATTTTATTAATTATATTGTGCAACCTAGCTTTTTAGTTTAGGGTTTCTATCTCACCTTTATAAGGATGAGCATTGTACTTTCTTCATTATCTCTTATGCATTTTTCATTTGAGAGAAAGTTTTCTTCTATCTTCATTTTTTAGCAAAACCCTTGTCTCTTCTCGTCTTTTTCTTCTGTGATAGGCTTTTGCATGCAGGGATTTGAAGGCTTTGCAGATTTGATTGGCTTATTTGCCCAAATCCTTCATATGGATCTATTATAAAATGTTTCAAATGCTACTAACCGATTTGAATGTAGGGAGAAACATTTAAGGGGTGATCACCATGACTAATAGTGGGAAAAAGAGAGGAAAATGCTGCTACAAGTACACCAATAGAACATTTACCTTAATGAGGATATGATTTTATGTTTGGATGAGTTAGGGCATGTCCTAAATATGGTGTTTAGTCTTTGAACAAGTCTTAGAAGTGATCGAAAGTGGGAGAACCATAAAACCCTTGCTTTGCACCATTTAATGAGAGGGTTTGTTGGAAAGTGTACCTAGAAGAGTCACCTTGGCAAAAGGACTGTGAAATCCTTAGTTTGGCATCAAAATACCATACTGTAGAAAGTTTGGAAGTCTAGAGCTAAGTTTAAAGCACACTTTCTTTGTAAAAGTGGCCTAATTAGACCTAACTCTGAGAGAAACTACCCTGTTCCATACAATCTTTACAAAGGAGTGATATCTTGTTTTTAGATATGTTATAAAACTTTGAAAGGGGTATCTAAAACAAGTGTTTATTTGCTTGGTTTTTTGGAAAGTTTGTGAGATAAGTCCAAAAAATAGTCTTTGATGACCTAATAGAGAGAGTAGCCTAGTGAAGGGGGTAACTTGGTTTGTGAATGAACTTGAGTTTTGGTAACAAGACATGTCTTGGTCATGTAGCATATAACACTTTCTACCTTATATATAGAATGATTCTTTCTCTCAACAACTCCATTCTATTATATATTATAAGGAATATTTCAATCTCTTTTGATTCCTTCCCTAGTATTCCCTTTGTACTAGATCAAGAACAACCTCAAATCTAGTGTCACTCATTAGAAAATATGCTTTTGTAAACTTCCCAAAAAAGTATCCTTTACATGCATCATAATGATTTGTGCTTATCTCTTGAAGAAATTTAAGTTATCCATGATGAATAAGGCCCGTCCTCCTATTCCATATCTCTCTAAGACAATGCTAATGGATCAACATTAATTCATATAGCTAGACACTTAGCAAAGGCCACACTATATTTTCATCTCTTTAGACACCCTTTAAGCACTTCTTAGAGATTCCAAAATATCAAACTCGGACTCTATTCCAACACCAACTAACACCCACTTTGAGTCACAGACCTAATTGGACAGATTAGGTTGGGTTATAAAGGAAGTATGAGTACTAACAATTCGTACATACTAACCATACCAAAATTTCACTACTACCAATCCGTACAAGCCATACAAAATTGAAACAACAAAGAAAAAGGTAGAAATTCTAAGTTTTATTCAATGTTTGCTGCTCATTGGTCAAGTTGATCACATATAAGTATGGATATATAATATGGTTGGATAAATTTGTGAATCTTCTTTCTGTTGCACTTGGAATGAAGTTCTAATTCACTCTACAACTCAAGATATTCCTATTTTACTAATTGTTATCCCCATTTTGTGCCATTACTTAGGGTTTCATCTATTTTCCCTCATATCTTGAGATTCCACCATGGGAAATTAATGACCCTTGGTAGAATCCGAGTTAGGAAAATTTTTTTAATGTTCCTTTTGGTTTTAGGTCAAAATAATTAGGTTGGAGAGAAAAACTTGATGCCCTAGGCATGCAAGATCCATGTGCATGCTAGAAATTCGTAGCAACATCTTCCATAACTCGCTACAAAGAAGGTTTCAAGGCTTGAAAATTAGTATGTGATCATCTTACATGATCCCCATCATGTTATAATTTTTGGTTTGAATTTTTTCTCAAGAGGTAGGGTACTTCCTTTGTTAATGGATGCCTAGTTGCCTACACTCCTAAGTGAGCCTTATAAAACTTAGTTGCTGCATACTTCTCTTGATATCCCAAAGCTTTAGTATGTTGTATAAAACCCAAAAGGGTATCCAAATCTATGATTCTTTTCTTTGGTTTGTGAGAAGATGTTTGTGATTTTCCATGTTCAAGGCTACAAGAATAGTCTTGAGTTTGTGAAGCAACTAGCCAATGAAAGTTGCATAGTTTGAATCTAATGTTGGATTCATGTTAGTTTGGACCTAAATAGACCCTTTCCATGCTTGGAAGTCATCCCTAGTCATTATTTATATTTGTGGGGTTTTGTCTCAAGTATGCCTATGGGCCACTTTTTAGGCATAAAAGTGAGCAATATAGGTGGGTTTTCAAGGAAAACAAGAAATTTATATTTCTTAGAAGGTTATAAATGTCCTTAGGGTCATTAGGTTAAGTTTTAGGCATCTAGGAGTTAAGATGTCAAAAATTGCAAAAATTTGCAAAAGTTGTCAAAGCAAAATTGCAAAAATGCTGACAACTTTGTAGGAGTTTTGGAATTGGTGAAGGGCTAAGCATTTTAAAGTAAGTTATTCTACTATTTCTGAACCTTTCCAAGTTGTAGAATTGGAATCAAGTGAAAAATGTAAAAATTGCACTTTTTGTGCAAAGTTGCATTGTTGAAAGTTGTAAAAGTTGCTCAAATTTGCAACTTAGTGGAAAAAGGGTCGTGGGATCGAACTGTCTACTCCATTAGCTCCAGTTGGCCAAGTAAAACCTATCTCCAACCTCGTCTTGTCCCCTTCAGTTCTTGAACATTCTTGGGCACACTAAACCAGAATGTCCCTAAGGGTCACTAAATGCCATAGGGCTACGATCTTTGATGGGGCATATCTCAGAGCTTGTGTGAGGTATGGATGCGATTCTAGTTCCTATAGGACCATGTTGTAGAGACTTACAATAACCTCTCTCACTTTTTGGAGATCACACTTCATTTTCATTTTATAATGCCATCTCGAGTGATGCTGAAACTTGTAGTGTTGGCCAGTACAAAGTTGCCAACTACCAAATCTCTCTCACCTTTCGTCATGAGATTGAACTGTCTACTTCATTAACTCTGGGTGGCTGGGTAAACCCTATCCCCAACCTCATCCTATCCCTTTCACTGCTCAAACATTCTCGGGCATGCTAAACCAGAACATCCCTAAGGGTCACTAAATGCCATAGGGCTGTGATCTTTGACGGGGCATATCTTAGAGCTCGTGTGAGGTATGGATGTGATTCTAGTTCCTACAAGACTATGTTGTGGAGACCTACAATAACCTCTCTCACTTTTTGGAGATCACACTCCATTTTCATTTTACGATGCCATCTCGGGTGATGCTAAAACTTGCAGTGTTGGCTAGTACAAAGTTGTCAACTGCCAAATCTCTCTCACCTTTCATTGTGGGATCGAATTGTCTACTATTTTAGCTCTAGGTGGCTAGGTAAACCCTATCCCCAACCTTCTCCTATCCCCTTTAGCACTTGAACATTCTCGAGCACGTCGAACTGGAACATCCCTAAGGGTCACTAAATGGCATAGGGTTGCAATATTTGATGGGGCATATCTTAGAGCTTGTGCAAGGTATGGATGCAATTCTAGTTCCTATAAGATCATGTTGTAGAGACGTACAATAACCTCTCTCATTTTTTGGAGATCACACTCCATTTTCATTTTACGATGCCATCTCGAGTGATGCTAAAATTTGTAGTGTTGGCCATTACAAATTTGCCAACTGCCAAATCTCTCTCATCTTTTCTCATGGGATCAAACTATCTGCTTTGTTAGCTCTAGGTGGCTGAGTAAACCCTATCCCCAATCTCATCCTATCCCCTTCAGCGCTCGAACATTCTCAGGCATGCCAAACTGAAACATCCCTAAGGGTCACTAAATGCCATAGGGTTGCGATCTTTGATAGGGCATATCTCAGAGCTCGTGTGAGGTATGGATGTGATTCTAGTTCCTACAGGATCATGTTGTGGAGACCTACAATAACCTCTCTCACTTTTTGGAGATCACACTCCATTTTCATTTTACGATGTCATCTCAAGTGATGCTAAAACTTGCAATGTTAGCTAGTACAAAGTTGCCAATTGCCAAATCTCTCTCACCTTTCATTGTGGGATCGAACTATCTGCTCTGTTAGCTCCGAGTGGCTGGGTAAACATGGCTAAATCAATTTGGCTGGGTAAATGTGCCAAATCTCTCTCACCTTTCCTATGTCTTTCTTGATGTGTTCCTAGATTCTAAATATTAATTTGAACTTAGTTGACATGGCTGTAATGATATGTAGGAAGTACTTTACAAATTTTTTAATGGTTATCTAATTTCAACTTATTATATGATATAACTGACCTATATGCATATAAAGGTCCTATTAATGGTATCGCCATTGTAGGTAATGAAGATCTACCATAAGAAAAGGAGCTACAAGACCTCCCTCAACCACCAGTATAAGAAATTGAATGCATTCTAGATAAAAGGATAGCCAAACAAATCGAGAGGTCTACTTACTATGAATACCTAGTAAAATGGAAACACCATTTATTGGAGGATGCTACTTGGTTGACACTTAAAAACATTAAGAAGAATGATTTCAATTTAGAAGAACTCCTAACTAAAGGGACTTAAGTTATTTGGTCTTAGGGAGCATGGTTTTGGTTGTGTGATCATATCTGTGGTGACTCTTACAAACTAAGCTGATTTTTTGAAGATCCTTTGTGTTATTGTGATATTTTAAATTGGTTTGAGATAGTTTAGTTTTGATTTAAAGTGTTTAAGGCAAGTTTTCTAGAAACAATCTAGGAAAAGGCTTGTTAAGAGCTCATTCCACAAATGAAGCCCTAACTTGTATTTGAACCAGTGGAATTTTCTAAGATTCTAGAAAATTCAAGTAAGGAGGGTATAATTATAGGTTCCTAGAGCTCAGGAAGTGTCTCAATGAAAAACCATGTTTTCATTAATCCCTAAGTTGAATAGCTTAGTGTATTCATGTAGGATCGAGACCAAAAAGATTTAAAAATGTTGAATTGAATTGATGGGTGTAGTTTAGTGGTGGATTTGAGTTATTTTTGGTTAGTAGAGTAGGTCTGAGGCCATGCACCAATTTGTGCACCTTTTATCTAGTAATTACTTTGAAAACCAAACCTAGTGTGACCTTATTAGGTCTATGAACTTTACATGGGTTAGGTGCCATAGGAATGGAATTGGGAATCTAGGCTTTGGAGTCTTAAATAAATTCAAAAAGGGTGTTTGAATCTACCCATAGAATAGTTAGATTTCAACCTAAGAGGAATTTAAGCCCAGAAAATCAGAGTAGGAGACCTACAAGGAATTCTATGATAGTAAACATTTTGTATTGTACAACAATTGGAGGGTTAAACCAAGAGTTGATTCTTGTTTAGTTCAACATAAGGAAGGTGTCCCAATAGAAACTTGGGGTTAATGAAGCCATTGGTGAAGAGTTATAGTTATTGGCTTGGAATAGGGCTAGTGTCCCTAAAACAAAAAGATGCAAGATCTTGATTGGAGTACTCACCTTGGAGGAGTTCACAAATGACCCTATCACTTTGGATAGGCCACAAAAATGATATCCTAAAGGAGTAAGATATTAGGAAGGCCACAAGTTTACATTGGTAGATTAGGAAGAAGAAAGTGCTTAAACCTCACTTCTTGCTCAACATCTCTGCATTAGTGAGGGGGAGATAAAGAGGATAGATGGTTACA
The DNA here is from genome assembly GCA_028749045.1 of Cupressus sempervirens. NCBI lineage: Eukaryota > Viridiplantae > Streptophyta > Pinopsida > Cupressales > Cupressaceae > Cupressus > Cupressus sempervirens. Next base: position 659,001,619 of record CM053792.1, on the reverse strand, counting down.
TACATATGGAAAAAATAGGAATATAAAGAGGGGGGGAATAAGAGAGAGTGAGATACAAGGATAGAGAGATATGAATTTTTTTAATATAGAGAGATAGAGATAGAGAACTAGGGAAATATAATTATAAAGGGAGAAGGAGAGAGGGAGAGAAGGAAAGATGCATAGAGACAGAGGGAAACAAAAGAAGGTGTAGGTAGACATGAAGATTAAAGGAAATAAAAAGATAGTGATAAATGAATAGAGATATAAGAGGATGAATGTGAGATAAAATAGAGAGAGTTAGGGAGACACAGAGAGACATCTAGATGGTGATATAGATTCATAGAGATCATCATATTAATACTTAGTTTTCTCTAATTCAAAAAATATTGAAGATATCATGCTAGAACTCTCTTATTGATTTTGTATCAACTTCGTACTTAATTTGTCTTCTTTAGGTCATCCTTTTTAGGTTTAAGTGTATATGCATACATTAATGATTATTAGCAATTGTAAAACTTGATCTTCTTCTTATGTAACAATATTTCTATGCTTAGATGAATACAGTATTTATTTGATTATATATTTATAAAATTGATCTGTACAATGAAGGCCAGCCATCTACAATCCAAGGTTTGAATTCAGCTAACAAAAGGAGAGCTTCTTAAGCTAATAATTTCTTTCATGGAGTTCCTAATAAATATTAAGGTTCTCATTTAGGTGACCAACTGCCAGGAGGTCCAAAAATAGACCTGTTGATTTTCCACTTTTGGTGTTGGGAGGTCTTGGAACATCAAAACCCACTTTGTTACCCTGTGGGAAGAAGGTCATTGCTGATCCAATAAGGGGAAGTCAGATTCTTGTCTCCCTTGGGTGAGGGGAGTTTGTAACCTGTTGGAAGTTGTATTATCTGTGTTGTATTCATTTGGAAGTGAGTCATAACCCTTGTTTAGTCCTTGTGGAGTTAGGAGAATTTAGGTAGTTCATAGATTTGTTTGGTGCTTCCTTGTGCATACTCTGCATCATCCCCCATCTTGAGTCCTTTCTATGACATGCAAGGGAAATCTTACATAGTCCAATTCTAACTTTTTTTAATATTTAAATTGTTGATTAACACTCTTCTCTCATAGCAATTTTAGAGTTGACTCAATGCATGTTTGAGCAATAATTTGTTATATGTTGGTAATACAATATATTAATTTGATAATATTTAAGATTAACTTGAATAATTAAATTTACAATTTTTTTACATAGAAAGAATCATTTATAACCATTGTATTGTACTAAAATGAATCTAATCTACACATTAATCTAGGACATTTGCATGGTTGATTATTGTTTGTACGAATACAAAGTTGGTGTAGTTGAAGAATTTGACCTTGGATAACACAATATAACACAACTCTTGTAATGTAGTGATCTCTCCCAAGTTATTTTCCATACCACTAATCTTGATAGAAAACTTAAGACATAAAATATATGGGTAAAATAGAGGTAGGAGCATAGTTGTAATATCACTTTGTGCATTGGGTTAATACTATAAAGGGTAGGATTGGTGCAAAGTTGATTTGTAGGTAATACCATTATAGATCTTGCATTGTTCCTATGCTTATTGGGGCATGTATTATATTATCAACTTTTTTATCTAATGCTTAGTGTATTTTGAATTTGATTGCTTCAATTTGGAATAAATTGGTAGCAGATATTATTTTTGTTAAGGAAAGTGTTAGGTATATTACAATAATGGATTTCTTTCCAGGGCATTTGATCCTTTTGTGACTACCTTGGAAACAAGTCAAGCTATCAAGCAGTGCCTCTTAAACTTTGTGAGATCGATCTTGACTAATAAAGTTTATTGGCAATCAATATTATATCAAAAATTCAAACTAATTAGGTATTGAATTAAACTTGATAAACAAATGACAGAGAAGGAAAACTTTAAACATGAACAAGATCATAAATCATATGATGATGACATATTGGAAATGATTAACTTATGCTTAAACAATGATAAAGTTCATTCTTAATCAATATTCTATCAAAGTTTCGAATAGATTAGGTATTAAATTTAATGTCATACATGAAATAAATGTCATACATCGAATATAAAATGTCATATATACATCAAATGTGTATCGAATATGTCCATTGATGCCTATATATACATGTCTATCAATTATATCTTTTCCTTCCCATGAGGGGAAGGAAACAAATCTCTTAAGGTCTTCTGTCATCATGTGGAGGGAGACGGTGGAGATGATGGGGTCCTCCTGACACGCTCGCTCACCTTCTTGTTGAGGCTCTTCTCTAACTCGAGCTGATACAAAAAAAAGTAGATATGAATCAATATTTATTATGCGTTGAAATCAAATATATGTACACACAAAATTAATTATTTTCTTACCAACATCAAATAGTCGCTCTGTAAGTCCACCTCAAAGGCTCATGGACGATCATGCATGATGAGACCCTACAATAATTCAATCAATATAATCACTTATAAATAACATTATAAAATTTGATACTAACTATTATAAACAACAACTAAAACCAAGAAAATTCTTTCATACCTCCATTAATGGTTGTGAGCTAGCCATAGCTGCGACCACTCCACAATCAATAAACTGTTAGAGATGAGGAGTAGTGTCCGACATCATGAGCTGCATGTCATACAATACACATTACATGTAACATGAAACATGAAAAAAATATAATCAAATGAATTAAATTAACATGAAACATATGTACTTGTACATAGCTCATATGATGTCTATGCTCTGAGTCCGTAGTAAATGTTGACGGTCCTATAGAGAACTAATGCACATGCATAATTTTTTTTGTCAATCCTTAATATGATAACTTAATAAATATATGTATTAATTTAAATGATTAAATCGATACATACCTCTAGACTCGTGGAAAGAAACAAAAATGGGGCTAAAGGATCGCTGCTAGGCTCGCCAATACTCTAACCCTAAATTTTGAACAATGTCAATAGATGCTAATTAATTAATCATTCACTATACATATGAAATGTGATCAAATTAGTAAATTATAATTGTAATTTACCTGTGTGTCAATAGAACTGATTAGTGACAAGCCCATCATCCTCACCATCTCTAGCATTAGTGCCAAATGTGCATAAGGATATGCATGAAGTGCACATGTGACAGCAATGCTCAGAAGGCTCCCCTTCAACTAATGGGCTCGTGGAATGGATGAGGGTTTGCGTCAAAGCATTAATGGTCCCTAGAGAACTAGCCTCTACATGTTCCTTCACAACTGAAGGAATAGTCACATGCTCATGTTGTGGCTTGGCCACAGGTGCCCTAATTACATTAGGGTCACGATGTGCTCCCAACCTCTCAAATGATGACCCCCCACCTCTACCCTGGGAGTCTAATATATCAAAATAATTGGGGATCTCCCCAAGGACAAACTCACAATACAATTTCCTCAAAAAACACATGGGGACCTTGTGATTGTTACAAGGAGGGGCATCAATAACCATCCACCATCTATCCCCAAAATTACTTCTAATAGCATCATGTATGCACGAATGGATGGGGAACCATTTAGTACCCTCTGTTGGAATATTCAAATATGGAAAGAGCACTTATGAGAGGGGGGGTGAATCATAAGTATCACACTTTAGCCAATAAAACTTTTAACTGAAAGTAAATTGCATGCATGTAAATAAATCAAATAAACATGTAACTAAACACATGCATCAATAACTCATAATACTGGAATTTGGTAACACAGAAACCCTCCAGGAATAAGAAGGTAAAACTGGGTGGGTATGATACCCACAAAAATTACTGCAGCAATATTGTTTAACCACTTCTGATGGTTTGCCCTGTTAAAGGCTTTACATTGTGCCAATAGTGACCTGGTTAGAGGATTTCAAACACTTAACATGAAGTGTCACCCTATTAAAGGATTTAATCACCTAATTAAAGGATTTAAAAAATAGCTGTTAAGCTAACCTATCACTATAGGATTTTCATTCTAATACAATTGCTAGAGAGTATTAGGAATAATGAACCTGACTGATTACAATCTCTAATTGCTGAATGCAAGCACCTGTTCTGCTTTCTCTGATCTTGATCCTTTTTGTGATCTGATAATCCTTGCTTCTGAAAATAGAATTCCTTGTGCACCCTTGTATGTCTTCTCTCCTCTCTCATCTTTACAAAGAAACTTCGTCTTCCTTAAAAAGACATTTGAGAATTTAGGGTTAGGTATGGATCTACGATCCATATTTAATCTCCATTTTTTGCTCATTATTTGCATTTATTCTATTGGTTGCATGCCTTCATCATTTTTCTTATTGGCTGCATGTAAATTGCATAGGAAAAATAAAAGATTCGATCTCATCATTAAATCCTTCGAGATTTACCTTATGTCAGCTGGAAAAACCTTTTTGCATCATAGTTTGTGCAATTACAAACTCTTATGCTGATATACTAAGTTACTCGGCTCCTGAAGTATTGCTGATACTCGGCACATGCTATTTCCTGGATAGATCAACACCTTAACAAAAACTGTATCACTTGGCACCTTGTATTACTCAGCACTTGTTAACACTCGGCACTTTATGTTGTTTGGCACTTATGCTTCACTCGGTATTTGATCTTCACTTGGTATCTAATCTTCACTTGGTATCTGAAGACTATTCGGCACATGAAGATCGCTTGCTACTTGTTGTGACTCGGCATGCATGATGTACTCGGCTTCCAATGTGGAATATGTTTAAGTGTGTTGTCACTCAAGTGTCAAAAACCATTATGAGGTTAACAATCTCCCCCTTTGACATGAGTGACAAAAACACTTAATAGACCTTGTTTGTACATTCACTATTCTGATTGGTATATACAGAGTTTAAAGAAAATTTGATCAAAATTTGTAACTTACAATGTATACCTCAAAAATTTTGTAACTCCCCCTGAGTTGATTGTGCCTTATCTGTATATCAAGCTCCTCCTTTGTATCTTTTCTCCTTTTATAACTCCCACATTAATTTATCTCATAATATCTTTATCTCCCCCTATTAATCTGTATCTCCCCCTTTTTGACACTTATGTCAAAGAATGTTTAAGGGTTAAGACCATATTTAGCCAAAAATGTGTTGTTTACCTCCATAATCATCCTGAGAGCTGCATCCCAATTGTTCAAAGCAATTTCCAGTGACTTATGCTGGATGGCAGTCTCGGAAGCAAGATGAATAAGTCCATCTAATGTAGAAAGATTTGGGTCTTTCTTGAGAACAGTTTCAGCATAGACTTGTTCTTTATGGAGTATCTCTAAATGTGGGGTAATGGAGGACTAGAGCTGTATTAATTTGGCCTTGATATTAGCCTCATCTGCTGTTAAGGCAGCTATTTCTTTATGAGTGTGAAGTGATTGAGCAAAATGCTTCTCACTTTGAGCTAGATCATTTGGTAATTACATGCTTGAAATGTTTAAATTTCTTTCTAAGCTCAATATCTTTTGGCTTGTTTCTTGTGTGAAGTATAAAAAATCACACAACTTTTTGTACAGTGAGAATATGTTCTCAAGTACCTTCTTCACCTTTTCAATAAGTTTTTCCAATTCAACTTGTGAAAGTGTAATTTGTCTTGATATTTTCTCATTCACTTTCCCCTGAAATTTTCTTTCTGACCATTCCATAAGTTTTGCATTGGTTTCTAGGTCTTCATTTGTCACCTGGTCAACAATATCTGTTAGTTGCTCTGTGATATGCTTTGACTCATCTGGTGATTGCAAACTGAAGGCATCCATAAATATGTCCTTAATCTCATAAAGTGTTTGCTTATGTTTATACTCCTCCCTGAGTATCTCCTGTCTTTTCCTTCTATTCAGTGCATACTACACCTCATTGATTTGATCAATGGTTATTGATTTTGAGTCATAGCTTGGTATGACTATCTCCTCATCTAATTCAGGGTCTCCATAGTGAAGTACCCTTGCAACTCTAGTAGTACTAGATGATGGTACAGATATTTGCAATGGCTGGTGTGAAGGAGTTCCCGAGGTAGACAAATTTATTAATGTTTGTATTGCCTCCTGTTCTTTAGGGGTTTTCACTGTTTCCTCCTCCTTCTGTCTACCATGATCAATTATTGTAATTTGTGGAAGTGCACCTTGTGTTTGTGTTGTAGGATCAAATGTAATAGTCTGTCCTGTTTGTTTTGTTCCTTTTTCTATAGCTGCACTTTTCTTCTTTCTTGCAACATCAATTATGCTTGTTGGTATTTGAAAGTGACTACTAGTAGTTGTAATAGAAGGTGGTTCTTGTGGATTCACCTTATCTTTGACTGTGTTTTTTACTAGTTTCTGCAATTCATCTATACTTACCAATACTGGATCTGTACACAATATTGCTTGTTGTGTAGATTGGTCAAGGATTCTTTTCAGATCTTCTGCAATTAATGGATTGGTATTCTGACCAAAAGTATCAGGAACATCAGTAATAGTTATAGTGTCTGCAGGTGAGATGGATGCTTGAGGAGGGCTAGGGGGTGGCAGTTGTGTGTCTTGCACACTCTGATCTAGTTGCTACTCTTGCTCAGCTATTGCCATTTCATCTTGTTTTTGTGTCTCTTCCTCCTCTCCATCTTTCTTTTCTTCATCTCTTTTCTTTTGTTCTTCTCCTTTCCTCTCTTCTTCTCTTTTCTTTTCTTCTTCTTCTTTCCTCTCTATTGGTACAACAACTTCTTTCTTGTATTCTTCCTCAAGAAAATCTTCAATTCTTTTGTACAAATTCTTCCGTGGTTTCATTGTTCTTTGAATAATCTCTTCCATCCTATTTTGAAGTATGAAGAATACCTTGTATTTAGGTGTAAACCTATTATTATGCCTTTTGACTGCCTTCCTAACTTGTTCCCTAGTCAAATTCGGCAATACACTAGCTAGGGTTGATTCCCTCATCTCCTTCTCCATTTTAAAGAAAAAATGCCATCTGTCTTCTACAATTTTTGACAGTTCTTTTGGCAATTGTCCATCTAGTTCAAGTGGAGTGTACTTGAACTGTGCCATCATTCCATAAATTGTTTCTTCTATTTTATTTTGTTCTTCTTTATTAAATTTACTAAAATCAACTTTATTTAAATTATTTAAGTCACCACTTCCAATCTTTTTACATAAGTTATCAACTAATGAATTGCTTACCTTTTTAGATTGATCTTCTTCATCAGTGTCAGGTTGAGCCACATACCTTCTTCTTTTCCTCGGCTCTTCCTGTGTTTCCTTGACTTGTTTCTTCTTGGTAACTTCCTCTTTAGCCTTTTGAGTGGAGGCCCTTGTTGATGCTCGTGTTGTTGGCTTTTGAGGTGATGGCGTGGTAGCTTTCTTTGATCTAGGCTTGGCTGAAGGTTGTTCTGTTACCTTTCTCTTCTTTGGCTCAGCTTCAATTGGTGCTTCCTTGGCTTCTTCTTCCTCTACACCTTCCTCCTTGTCTTCTCCAAGACCTTGAGTTAGTTCCATTGGCCCTTGTTCTTGCTCATCTTCATCATCACTGTCATCTTCTTCTTCTTCTGCCTCAGCCTCAATTTCTTTGCCAAACTTCTTCTTAATCTTCTTTATTATTTTGTCTTTCTTCTTCAATGTGGAAGCAATTTTTAATTCCATATTTATCTTTGATATTACCACATCATAAGTGCCAAAATATGGAGCACTTTTATCTGTTTCTTCTGCCAATAATGCAGTTATTGCTGCAAATGCCTCATCAATATTGATTTTGTATCCAAATGGCCTTAGCCATCTTACCCTTGGTATTACTGCTTGAATATAGGTAAAATCTATGTCAACTAAGAAACATATATCATTAGTATGTTTTTCCACTAAGGAAGCTGGTATCCTTGATCTTTGCTTCATGGATTTCTTGAAATCCTCAAAATAGCTTGTCATCAAGGTATCAAAATTTTCTCCCATTTGTTCTATATGTTCATTAATTTGGGCAATGATGGTTCTGTCATTCCTCCATGCCACCTTGCCAAAAGAAGGAAATTCATTCTGAACATAAAAGAATATGCAAACTAGGATTGCTCCAAATTTGCATTGTGTTCCCTTTGTTCTTCTTATGGCAGCTAGGTTTTCATTGATATGTTGTAGTTGCAGTTCTGCAAGATCATAAGTATGATCCTTCTTCACCAATTTGTAGCCTACATCTACTGCAATGCATGGTACACTATTGAGTCTATTGGATTGATAGAATTTATTGGCGATGACTCTAACAGTCAACTCAACTAGAGGATCTTGTATGGTATGAATTGTCATTCCTCTTTTGTTCCATTGTGCACCAGTATTCTTTTCAATGACCTCCTTTGATTCACTTCTCAGGGTTTTGTACCGATCTAGGGTTGGGTACCCTGTTACTCTATGTATAATTTCCTTTGTCAATTTAATGGGAATATCTTCTAACCACAAGTTTTCACCATGAATTCTGCTCAATACAAGTCTAACCCATTTTGTTTTGAATACGGTAGGAAAACTTAAAACTCGGGTCAAACCCTTTCTTTCTACTATTTTAAATTCTTCTTTCAAGACTCCATCTACACACAGTTTATCATATGCTTGTCTAATTTCCATGTCTCCTAGAGCTCCTATCTTGCAGTTGTAACATTTCCTCACGTCTTGAACCATTACAACTTTTGGGGGAATGTGGGAGAGAGCTCCGACTGGGTCATTTTTGTAGGCAATTTCGGGAATAGGATGAAAATCAGGTTGCTTGACCTCATTTGAAACTAACTGAACTTCAAATGGCTCTTTTTCCTCAGTTTTCTTCGAACTTGACGCCATTTATGCAAACTAGGGTTTTCTCAACAAAAGGATATGAAACTATGTAGCTCGGCACAAATGAAAATACCTTAAGATTGATGGAAAACGTGTTGAATGAGGTTGCAATCTGCTTGAAATACTGGATTCTTGTTATGAAGTTGCTCAGCTCTCTTTCTTCTCCTTTGCTTCTTGATCGCGATGAGAAAAATTGATTGAAATCGCGATAATATACCCTAATTTCATCGCATTAAATGTTCAACTGCCAACTCAGCTTCCACTATATTTCACTTTACTCAGCTTCCATTGGAGTTATCTAACTCGGCATCGGTTATTAGCTCGGTCACTGTTGGGAGCTCGGCATCTGTTTTAACTGGGCATCCAAAGATAGCTCGAAAACAACATTTAGTTTTTGTCTTGACATCTTGTTTTATGTAGATTTATACCTTGCTTAGCTTCTTTTTCTTGGGACTTATGTGTGATATAGCTTTGTATATTAGTCCTGTGTACTTCTCATGCTTAGTTTGATGAAGTATGATCACTTGACCCATTGGGTGAAGTGATCCCTCCACTTGATGTGTTGCACTCATCTTTCTTTTTCCAAGTTTTATTCATTTGCCCCCTTATCTTTTTGACATCAATCTTTTGTTTTCCTTTGTTTTCTTCAGTCTTGGATGCCTTTGATCTTGTAGGACAGTTTCTGCTGATATGACCAATTTTCAAACAACTGAAACATGTAGTTTGATTCAACCATCTTTTGTAGTTCCCTTTGAAATGTGTTCTTATGCAGTTCTGTGGTATATGTCCATATTCTTGGCAATAGTGACAACTGTACCTGGTGTTATAATCCCAATGATAATGACTTTCATTTCTTTCTATTTTTGCTGGTTGATTTGATATCCACATAGGTTTTGATCTGCATTCAAATGCCCTATGTCCATACTTTTTGCAATTATAACAATGTCCATCAAATCTCTGAGTCCTTGTGACATTGGATCTGAAATTTTGTGTCATATGTCCTTGCATGTTGCACTTGTGACAGAAACTTTTGTGTATGTTTGATTGATTGTATCTTCTACTCCTGCACACATTAGCCGTATGCCCCTTTTTATTACAATAATGACAAGTGGGTTTTGAATTCTTACCTTTATCATTTCTTTGTTCAGCACTTTTTGATGATTCCCCAAATTTCAGTGCTATTGTATCCTAGTCTTGATGTATCATGGGAAGATTTTGGGGATTTCAACAACTATTCAAAATACTTGATGGCTTCACTTGATTTATTGAGATTCTTTGCTACCTCTTGTTCTCTGTTTAATTCATTCTGCATTTGTTCATTCTGCATCTTCAAAGTAGAGATCTCAATATCTTTTACATTGAGTTCATGATGAAGGTTCATCATTTGGGCAAGTCTATCCATCTGCATGTTTGAGATCCTTGTCAATTCAGTACATTTTTCTTCAAGTCTGTTTGCAAGATTTCTTTTGTCATTTTCCATCATGACCTTGTCATCAACTGCTCTTTTCTTTTGCTCAGTAATTTCACATATCATTATGGCCCGTGATTCATGTTCCATCTTGAGAGATCTTATCTCCTCTGCTTGAATTTTTTTTTTCTCCATCAGTTCTGCTATTGCTGCATCAAACTCTTTAGTGTCTCCACTGGAAAATATGTTCGTGGTATCAATCTCCTTGTAGTGTATATCATTTTCAGCTATGGCTAGATCCTTCCTTTTTTTTTTAATGAGTTTCTCAACTTGTTTCTGAATTCCTCCAAGCTATGCAAAGCAAGTTGCACATCTATCACCTGATTTTGAATGATCTTTCCAAGTTTGAAGGCTTCCATCTTTAGATCTTTTCCTCCAAGCTGTTAGGCTTTTCCTTGTGAGAACCTGGATTTTCTCTGATACCAATTGTTGGAATATTCAAATATGGAAAGAGAACTTATGAGAGGGAGGGTGAATCATAAGTATCACACTTTAGCCAATAAAACTTTTAACTAAAAGTAAATTGCATGCATGTAAATACATCAAATAAACATGTAACTAAACACATGCATCAATAACTCATAATACTAAAATTTGGTAACCTAGAAACCCTCCAGGAATAAGAAGGTAAAACTGGAGTGGGGATGATACCCACAAAAATGATTGCAACAATATTGTTTAACCACTTCTGATGGTCTGCCCTGTTAAAGGCTTTACACTGTGTCAATAGTGACCTGGTTAGAGGATTTCAAACACTTAACATGAAGTGTCACCCCGTTAAAGGATTTACAAAATATTTTTTAAGCTAACCTATCACCATAGGATTTTCATTCTAATACAATTTCTAGAGAGTATTAGGAACAATGAACCTGACTGATTACAATCCCTGATTGCTGAATGCAGGCACCTGTTCTGCTTTCTCTGATCTTGATCCTTTTTGTGATCTGATAATCCTTGCTTCTGAAAATAGAATTCCTTGTGCACCCTTGTATGTCTTCTCTCCTCTCTCATCTTTACAAAGAAACTTCATCTTCCTTATAAGGACATTTGAGAATTTACGGTTAGGTATGGATCTACGATCCATATTTAATCTCCATTTTTCGCTCATTATTTGCATTTATTCTATTGGTTGCATGCCTTCATCATTTTTCTTATTGGCTGCATGTAAATTGCATAGGAAAAATAAAAGATTCGATCTCATCATTAAATCCTTCGAGATTTACCTTATGTCGGCTGTAAAAACTGTTTACATCATAGTTTGTGCAATTACAAACTCTTATGCTGATATACTGAGTTACTCGGCTCCTGAAGTATTGTTGATGCTCGGCACATGTTGTTTCCTGGATAGCTCAGAACCTTAACAAAAATTGTATCACTCGGCACCTTATATTACTCGGAACTTGTTAACACTCGGCATTTTATGTTGCTCGGCACTTATACTTCACTCGGTATCTAATCTTCACTCGGTATCTGAAGACTATTCGACACATGAAGATCACTTGGTACTTGTTGTGACTCGGCATGCATGATGTACTCGACTTCCAATGTGGAATATGTTTAAGTGTGTTGGCACTCAAGTGTCAAAAACCATTATGAGGTTAACACCCTCTCTAATAGTATTTTGCTCACCGAGTTTTCTAAATAATGCACATATTCTACCTTTTGGTATTTCTTTTTTTTTTTAACATGTTCATATGACAATTTATTTGCATAAAATCTCTAACTGACAACTAACTAAGTCTATCTAGGTCTTAATGGATTCGAGGGATGATGCCAATTGAGCCCTCATTGGATTGGTTTGTCTAGATTCTTTCAACCGACCAATGAGTCCTTCTAATTAAGTTTTTCCTCTTTCTATTTCATTTATTATATTTTCTTATGTGCCAGGCGGAGGTCTTGCAATTGGTTCAGGTTGCAGAATTTTTTGTTCTTCTTGGGGAGGGTTTTGGTTTTGAGGTTCTTGAGGGTTTTGAGGTTCTTGTGGATTTTTTAGTTGATTATTGAAATTTCCTGATAAAAAATCAATTGAAATCTAAATAAATAAACAAATCTAAATAAAAATTGTAAAAACCCTACAAAACAATATAAAAAACCTACAAAACAATATGAAAAATGTATCAAACAATGCAAAATGAAGTATAGATCAAATACGGCATGGGCATGAGCATGCTTGTGATCTCAAATTTCACTGGCGAGGAGGCATATCAGCAAGGTGGGTGGTGAAAAGTGTTGTTTTATACAACTCGCGTACGTGCTACTATTGGAAGAAGCTAAAAAATTGAGATAAAATAAATGGGCTATGGGTATGCAGCCCATTTATAAAATTTTACTTTTTTTAAAGTGCGTACACGCTATACTATAGCACATACACGCTATTCAAAAATGAAAAAAAAAAAAAAAGGTTGTCACCTTTTTGGCACCACAACTTGGTGCATATACCCCAATATCCTTTTCTTGTATTGACAATATTGATGTAATAGGGATTAAGATACTTACACTTGTTTAAGATAAAGTTATGTAAAATGTAACACATTTGACCATTATAATATTACATTAATAGAAAGACAATGTTTCTTTTTCTTTTTCATCTTATTCTTTACAATTACACAAAACTATAAATTAAAAAGCTATATAAATAATACTTGGATAAATCTTAAATTAAAATCAATAAACTCTATATTATGTTAAAATAATATCATCCCATGTAAGACAAAACAATAAAAAACTCTAAAAAGACTATTATAACTTTTATTTCAAAGCTTTGACGGATAGAAATGTGGTGTCACAGAACTTTGACACTAATTCAACTAAAATAGGGATCAATCATGAGATGATTAGAACTCTCATCAAAGATAATGATGAGGCTAAAATCCAAATGGAAGACCTAATTGAACCTACCTTGGTGTTTTTTACCAACTCTGCTAAGGAGTATCCAAATATGGATGTCATCAATAATGCCAAAAATAACACAATGGATAGCTTCAACACAATCAAGTGGATTTTCCATGAAATCCAAGAGCTTAAACACCTATTGAGTAGCTTGGAAAGGGAGAACTATAGCTTGAAGAACAAAATTGTGGAGGAGAAAATAAGCATGGGAAATAGAGTGGAGGAGGTCAAGAGTAGGGTCCAAACGATGGAGAGGTCGGTGCAAATTATAGTGAAACAAAGCTATAATATTCTCAAAGAGGCCAATGAGAATATTAAGCTATCCATTAACAATATGGAGGAGCAAATAATCAGCAAGGAGGAGGACCCTACCCCCCACTGTGCAAAGGAAAGGACCCTTGATGACAACTTGAGGAAGTGTACCAGATCTAGCATCAAGAAGAAAGACACCCTTGCCCCTGATCGAGAACTCTTAGACATGAAGGAGGCTGCTGGTAGACTATCAGAGCTGGATATAAGTGCAGCAGAAATGCTAAGAAACATTTTTTGAGCGCCCTAGCTTTTTGTGGCTAGTCCTGGTTTTTTTGTCGTACTTCCCTAGCTTTTTCCTTTCTATATCTTTTGTTTGGGAATTTTTTTCAGATGGTTGCTTAAGGTTTTTTTGTTACTTTAAGCATTATATTTTAGTCTGAACTTTGTAATGTTTGGGTTTCAAAGCCCTTTTAAATCGTATTTTCCATAATCATTTTTTTTTAATTTCTAAACATAAATTTAGCATACAATGTAAACAAGTTATGTTTTTTATGTAATTAAAAAGCATTCAAAAAGGGGGTTGTCCCTAAAGTACAACAAACTAGAGAATGGTCTGTAGTCACACCCCTATGATTTAACCTATTCCTTTTCTAGACATCAAAATTATCTTATCAACCAAAAAATGATCCAAGTTCTTCTTAATAATAGTATTAACATAAACAACCATATTACCATAAAGTCTAAACCAAAAATATAGTGGCGACATAATTTATGAGTGTTGCTATGTAACCAACAATGTTCTAGTTTAATCAAAATTACCTTGTAGGGCATGAAGTTCACAATATACCATATCATAACAAAAACTAAAAGAAAAAATAGCATATAAGGCTAGCTCCCTCGTTATCTTTCGATTCCTATCTAGCTAGTTTTTCATCCTCCTCCTCCTTGATAGGCTTGTCTGATGGAGTCTTGAGCTAGTCATTTCCGTGAAAGCTATAGAGGGAATGGGTGGTTTCACTCTTTTTACCTACTCCCTTCTCTATAAAATTTTGGCAAATCAAAAATTAGTTCAAGGGAAAAAAATTCAATTTCTATTGGAAAGTATGTTTTTTAAGTAGGAAAAAAATTAATTTTACTCATGATTTTTTTACAATTATTTAAAAATTCTATAAAATCTTGGTGAATATTTCATTATTGAAGAAAATTACGGATAGAAGTACACAAACCTAGAAACCATGATTTTATTAATATTATTATAGATCCTAATTAATTATCAAACTTGAGGGATAAATTTAGTTGATTGTTGTTATTATAGTTTCACTCCAAATTATTGAATGGTGGTTTTGGGAAACACCCCTATTGTTTCTAATTTTTGAATGATCCTAAAGCAATGGCCTAAATCCTATTTTAGGCCAAAATTTTAATAGGATACCAAGTTTTAAAGAAAGTCCTTGAAATAAAGACATGTGTCACCTAATCAAATATATTTCAAGCCAAAGTGAGAAAAGATAAACATTTTCATTGCAAGTCCTTGGAATAGAGAAATGTGTCAAATTTATGTAATTAACATGTAAACTAGCTTAAATTTTTACCAAATATTAGTAAATATGACCATTGATTAGGACAAGTCTTTGAAATTGTAGGCGGAAATGTTTAATTTATTGCATGGAAAAGTTAGATTCCATTGGTAAAGTCATCACTAAAATACAAATATTTATGTATTATTATTGGTGATTGACCTAAGCATGGGACTCAATTTTTGTTAAGTGTAGGCGACATGGCCACCCCAAAATTATAACAAAATTAGCCAAATATGGGGTCTCCAATGAGTGAGATTAACTAATTGGAAAATATTAGCCACAAAAGTTATCATTGTTGTTCACTTGTAGAAAATACAAAGTGGTGGCCACCGAATGCATAACCTTCATAGAAAACTCTGTAAGGATCCCAAGTTTCTAGTACAAGACCTCCCGATTGTTAGTTAGATCATGCATAGACTTCTCCAACTTATCCATCCTAGTTTTTCTTTTATCCCCTTTGTGGCGGTTACTCCCCATCTTCCCCCACCCTTACTAGCCTCCTTCATTGGGGAGGTGATATCCTCACCCAAGCTTTTGTGCAAGGATAGGTTAACTTCCATGGTATCAAAAACATGGGATGGGTAAGGGATATCTTTTCTACCAAAGCCAACATGAATCACTTTTATCTTCCTCTTCCTAGTAGGTTTTGTTTCAGTCTTTGTGGATTTCAAGCTCAGTTTTTTTTTTTTCTTTTTTTTTGTGAGGGGGTGGGGGTGGTCCTAAATTTCTCCATTTTAAGCCTCTTGCTACATCTCTAGCTAATTTATTGCTATGTCCAATATCATTATTTGAGTCAATAAAGTTAATGTCATTTTTTATTGCAAGGGGATTTTTGACAACTTTCTTCAAGGATGACCTAGGGCTTGGGTTAGTGGGGACTTAGGGAGTTATAGTGGCTAGGGGAATTAACCAAAAGTAGTGGGCTAAGGGCAAGTTGGAATTTGTAGAATTTGAACATGAAGGCTCAGTGCAAGATATAAAAGGGTTTCCCTTCTTCCCTCTTTTTCTAGACATTAAATACACTATCCTCCATTGAATGCAAAATAAAGTGTGGGAAAGAGATTAAGTCCTAGTTTCTCAAGTGATTTAATATGGGGAAGTGGTAATAATACAATACCTAAAACTAGTCTTTAAGCATAATATAGTGCATGATGACATAGTACACAATATCCCATAGCTTAGGCAGGTCCTCTATAGAAAAGCCACATTGCATGCACATAGGTTCCTTCTTAGGGAAAAAATATTTCATCAAACTCATTTCATTCAAAATTCTAGGCTACTTTTGCCAGCTCTTTCCTTTGAGAAAGCCACCCACATTAGCATTGAGCTCCTTCATCATTTCAAAGGAAACCCCATTAATTGTCACTTTTTTATTAGCCTAAGAATTCACAAATTGTAGGGACACATGCTCGTCATACCCTTCAATACTCTCCATGAATGATAAAGCCATCCTTCCTGAAAATAAACCCACAACACCTCACTATCTCTGATGGAGTCTTCAATTTCATTAGTCTCAATATAGTTTTACCTAACATCCATGTTGTCTTCTCCTAGATCAACCACCAAACCCTCAGTTTGCAATAACATTTCCTTGTTGTAGGACAGAGTTTGAAAGTAGAGCCCATTTAAGATTATATTGCTGAGAATGATCTCTTTGAAATAATGAATTCCCATATTATGATCATAGGGCATCACATGTTCCAGCTTCCATCTTATCTTTGCATGTGTGAACAATTCCTTTCCCTTCATGGTTAAGTAGTGTCAGTATCCCCTTCTCATAGAGTGAAACACAAGGGAGTTTCCATTATTGTCTTTCAATACACACATCCTTGGTGGCCCTAATCCTTTGACATGAATTAAAGAAAGAAATTTGTCATTTTTTACAAAATTATTTTTCTTCTAAAAAAAAGATGATAGCTTGTAGATTCTAGCTTTTCTTGAATTCCACTTTCTTCTAACTTGAACACTTCAAATAATAATAAGAGGTGCACTTCTCCTTTTCTTTATTCCTTAAATTGTGTGTGTGTGTGTGTGTGTGTGTGTGAAGGATGGAAATTCGAATGAAATCCAATAATCAAAGATTAAAACAAGGAAAATGATGAGCAAGAGATATTTTCTACAACAAGTCAAATTGTGATATTGCTATCATGATTTAACTATGTATTTTTTGTCTCAAACTCATTGATTCATGTTTTACAAGTAGTAGTTCATGTGAATACATCTCTCATGAGAATAAATGGAAAATTTATCACTCATTTGATCTACATGATTCTCACATAGGTGAAGCATTGGGACTTCCCAAGAGGTCACCCATCCCAGTACTACACCTTGAGCATGCTTAACTACATAGTTTCCTCCATGGTTAAACCCACAATCCCATTCACAAAACTTTCACCAAGTTTTGTGCCTTATTAACCATTCATTAGAAAGCCTCATACACTCATCAAATGATAAGTAGGGGATATTTTGCACAACAAGTCAAATTGTGATATTGCTATTATGATTTATCTGTGTAGTTTTTGAGTCAAACTCATTAACTCATGTTTCATGAGTAGTGATTCACATGAATCCATATCTCATGAGAATAAATATAACATTTAGCACTCATTGGATCTAGATGATGCTCACGGAGGTGAAACACTAGGACTTCCCAAGAGGTGACCCATCCCAGTACTACTCCAGCTTGAGTGCACTTAGCTATGGAGTTTCCTCCACAGTTAAACCTACTTTTATTGAAACACCATTTATAAAATCTTCAAAAACAGTTGTGCCTTATGAAACATTCATCAAAAATCCCCTTAATCTCATCATTTGATAAGTAGGATATATTTTCCACAACAAGTCACATCATGATAATGCTATCAAGATTTTACTGTGTAGTTTTTGAGTCAAACTCATTCATTCTTATTTCATGAGTAATTATTTACATGATTCCATCTCTCATGAGAATAAATGGAACACTTATCAATCATTGTATCTAGGTGATGTTCACACAGGTGAAGCATCGAGACTTTCTAGGTAGTTGCCTATCCTAGTACTACTCCATCTTGAGCACGCTCAACTACAAAGTTTCCTCCATGGTTATTTACCCAGTATGCTTGCAATCCAATTTACAAAACATATATCCAAGTAGAGTGGGCAATAACCATGGAGGAATCTTAGTAATTGAGCACATTCAAGATGGAATAGTACTAGGATGGGTGACCTCCTGAAAAGTCTTCGTGCTTCACCTTTGTGGGGATCACCTATATCCAATAAGTGCTAAGTGTTCCATTTATTCTTATGAAAAATAGATTAGCATGAATCACTACTCATGAAACATTAGTCAATGCGTTTGACTCAAAAACTAAATCCTATGATGCAAGGGACTTCCCTTAATACCATAAACTCATAACGAGAACAAAGAAACAACAACAAACGTGAGAACAAAATATGCAATTCTTATTATCGCTTCAACTGTGGAATTACATAATTCTCAATTACAATATGCTAACCCAAATGGGAACCTTCATTATAGTAATATGCAAGACAGTGCTACGAACTATCACCCAAAGCTGTCCTAGAGAATGTTCGGGCCTTTCTTAAATCGACAGTTTTATGCCACCTAGGAAGGTTCTAGATGCTCAAACTTAATAGATAGGGCCGATAGACTCTAATAATACACATAGAGTCAGCCAAATACATCTTTGACAAATTATTTTAGAAATTTTGATAGCCCAACTTGTGAAGGCCATAACTCACAAACTATTTCTCTGATTGGCTATTATAACCACTTTTCAGAAATGCCAGCTCCTAATCTATAGATTTGGAATGGTGCTAGCACTCTTCTGTCAAGTTTTTAGACATCATCTAGGCATTCTAAGGCCTCCACGATGAGCTTAAAGATTTTTCTACAATTTTTTCCACTGAAAATCTGGAATAACTTCTTTGATACTTAAACTGGAGCAATGAGATTTTTATGGTAGACTTATTTATCTAAAATGAATTGTCTTGTAGAAAATGAGAACATTCCGAGCTTGTATGACAAACTTACTAAAAATAGCAAGTTCCAATAAATGGTAACCACCCTATCTACTAGTCCTCATTAAAGTAGAAAAGACTAAAAATAAAATATTTTTGGGTGATGCAAGATTTCCTTTACACCTAGGATGCTCTTGCATCAGACACCTGGGGTAATTTGAGAAGTGATCCTATCATGTCTTAGGTGTTCAAAGGAAAACCAAGATGGTTGACCTCCTCCTTTGTTAGCCATGATGAATCCTCAATTGGTCTCCCTTTCCATTTGACCAGATATTCCTCATAAGCTCTATTTCTGGTACTTTTTCCAATATGACTATCTAGTATCTCCTCAATCTCCTTGGTAGCCAAACTAGCTGTTACAATGCTCCACTGCACTTCTTCAACTTCATCTCCATCACCTCCTTCATAATACTCTGTCAAATATAAAATATTAAATATTGGTGAAATATTCAATTCAACAGGAAAATCCACTTCATACGCATTTCCAGAATCATACCTCTTTACTATCTTGCACGGTCCAAACTTCTTCATCTTTAGCTTATTATATGCACCTACTGGAAAATGCTCTTTTCTCAAATGAACCATGACCATCTCCAATCTAAAATTTCTTATATCTCCTTTTCACATTTTCCTTAGCCTTATATTATGTATTCATCTTTATGATGTGCTTCCTCACCTCCTAATGGATGTTCTTCAAATGTTTAACAAAATCTTTTGCTTTAGCACTACTTATCTCTCCCTTATACAAATTCCTCAATTCAAAAACATTTTTGGGACTATTGCCATATACAATAAGGAATGGTGATTTACTAGTACTCCTATTGACATAATTATTATATGTGAATTCTACCTATGGTAAAATCATATCCCATCCTTTTGGTTTATCTCCAACCAAGCATCTTAGCAAGTTTCCCAAACTGTGATTCACAGCTTTTGTCTATCCATCAGTCAATGGATGATGTGATGAAATAAACTTCAAATCTATCTTCAATGTCTTCCACAATGTATGCTAGAAATACCCAACAAATTTGGTGTCTTGATCTAAAACTATACTCTTTGGCAAACCATGTAATCTCACCACTTCTCTAATAAACAACTTTGTTGCATAAACAACATCACTAGTCTTCTTGCAAGGAATAAAATGTATCATCTTTGAAAACTTGTCAACCACTATAAATATAGAATCATGCTCGCATTGTATCCTTGGTAATCCAAGAACAAAATCCATGCTGACATCCTCCCACGGCTTCTCTAGTATAGGTAATGGTTGATACAACCTTGTATTCTACTTCACTCCTTTTGCTATCTGACATACTTACCAACTTTGTACAAATTTTGTCACATCTTGTTGTATAATTGTGGCCAATAATAATTTTTACCAACCAAAGCTATAGTTTTATCTCTGCCAAAATGTCTAGCCAATCCTCCACTATGCTTCTCCTCGATGAGGTTCTCTCTCATTAAACTTCTTGGAATGCACAACTGGCTTCCTTTGAACAACATATTATCTTGGATCAAAAAATCTAACCACTTTGTCTTGTTAAGTGTAATAGGTTCTATACAAGCCTTCCATGCTTCACCAAAATCAGGATCATCTGGATACAATGTACTAAGTTCCTTGAACCTAGCCACCTCTATCTACATTTCTATTAGCAAAAGTTGTCTTCTACTAAGAGCATCTGCAACTTTGTTAGGATTCCCACTTCTGTGTTTCAAAACAAATGTATAACTCTACAAAAAATCAATCCACTTTAAATGCCTTTGTTTCAATTTTCCTTGGCTATTCAAATATTACAAAGCTTGATGATCAGTATACAAAACAAACTCCTTGGGAAGAAGATAGTGTCTCCACTTTTTCAATGCTTGAACTATGGCATAAAACTATTCATCATAAACATAATATTTTCTTTTTGCATCATTCAACTTCTCATTGAAATAAGCAACTAGTCTACCTTCCTGGCTCAAAACAACTCCTATTGCAGTACCACTAGAATCACAGTCTACTTGAAACAACATGTTAAAATTAGAAAGTGCTAAAATAGGCTTCTTAGTAACTTTTTGTTTTAATAGATTGAAACTCTTATTTGCTCCTATAGTCCAATTAAACTCTTTCCTACCTCATCTCATTGTTTTAGTCAAGGGTCCACAAATACTACTAAAACTTCTCATGAACTTTTTGTAAAATGTAGCCAGTCCATGAAAAGATCTTACCTCTGTCGCACTCCTTGGAGTAGGCCATTCAAGGATAGCCTTCACTTTCTTTGGATCTATTTTCAAACCTTCTCCTGAGACTACAAATCCCAAGTACACCAACTCTTTTAGAAAACTACACTTCTTTAGGTTTATCAACAACTTTTCTTCCCTCAACTTTTCAAACACCTTATGAATATGAATCAAATGCTCCTCCAATGTCTTAGTAAAGATCAATATATCATCTAGGTAAACAATGACAAACTTACCTAGAAACTCCTTCAGTACCTCATTCATGAGCCTCATGAAAGTGCTTGGTGCATTGGTTAGCCCAAAAAGCATGACTAACTACTCATATAGTCCTTCCCTTGTCTTGAGAAAAGTCTTCCACTCATCACCTTCTATGATACGAATCTGATGGTACCCACTCTTCAGATCTATCTTTGTGAAATAATGAGCTCCATTTAAACAATCTATAATATCATCCATCCTCAGCAAAGGAAATCTATACTTGATGGTGATCTTGTTGATAGCATGGTAATATATGCACATCCTCCATTCTCCATTCTTCTTTGGTGCTAACACTGCTGGTACAGTACATGGACTCAGACTCTCTCAAATCAACCCCTTCTGCAATAACTCACGAACTTGCCTGTTCAACTCTTCACTTTCTATTGGTGTCATTCTATGCATTGCCTTGTTTGGAAAACAAACTCCTAGAATCAAATCCATTTGGTGACTAATCTTCCTCACTGGGAGCAATTCATCAGGTACATGATCTAATACAATATTAGAAAACTCTTCCAACATATCTGCAACTTTTACAAGGTACCTCCTCTACTTCTTCTTTACTATCTTTAAGAATTATAGAAAAACATATATGCTCATGTTTCATACCTTTAAAAAACTCTTTTCCGTCAATAAAACATATTCTGGTAGCACTACATACCTTTTCTTCTTTATCCTTCAATAGCTTCAACTTATGTTTCACTCCATCCTTAGTTAGAGTGTAGGTATTTGCTCGCCCATCATGTACAACGTGCCTATCAAACTGCCACGGCCTACCCAATAGCATATGATATATGTCCATGGGTATGATATCACATAGTACCTCATCCTAGTAGCTCCCAATCTTGAACTTCACTGAGCACTGCTCATTGACTATAACCTTGTGATCAATTTGCACCCAAGCAATATGGTATGGATGCGGGTGTTCTATCTCTTTAGCTTCAATTTGGTGACCATCATTGTAATGCCCCATCCAGAGATCCTTGGAAACAAGGATTCAAATCAAGCCAAGATTTTTTTTTTTACAAGTATCAATGCACAAGACAACATCATACAGGGATCACAAAGATCGCAATGGAAGACTTCACCACAATCCTAGCAACCAACAGATCTCCAAACACCACTAACAAACTAACACACCCAAACAAAACCAACAATCACCACAACCAAGATGAGGGCACAAGAAACAACCACTCATCAAAAAAATACCAAGCTAGGGTAAAATGTAGGAACCTGAAATTTGGCTAAGCCTGAAATCCTGAAGCCTTGAAAATTGGCTAAGTCTGGATTTCTGAAGCCCTGAAATTTCTTAGAATCCATAACTTATCTCTGAGAGGTTTGAAACCTATCTCAAACAATTTTTTGCATATATTAAAATATATCTTAAGTATAAGAAATTAAAAATGCAATAGCATAGGGTCGAAGAATGCCCAAAAGGGTATCCAAAACCACTCTAAAAAAGATCGAATCACAAAGAAAAGTGCCCGCTGATGGCACGCGCAGGTTTTTCACAAAAATCGTGCGACACTTTTTACTAGGGGAGGGTAATACTTCTCCTTAAGGCGTGCGACACTCTTCCAGTGTCATACGACATTTCTCAAGAAGGCATGCGACACTTTTCAGCATCGTACAACATTTCTCAAGAAGGCGTGCGACACTCTTCTAGTGTCGTACGACATTTCTCAAGAAGGCGTGCGATACTTTACAGTGTCGTACGACATAGTTTGCATGGGCGTGCGATACTTTTTAAAGTGTCGCATCATGCTGAACAAATGTCGCCCATAGAAACACGAAAACACTCCCAGAAGCAAAAAGGACCAAAATGGAGCAAAGAGCCTCCACACCAGGGAGTACCAGATCTACGCGAATCGAGGAATGAACACTCGAGTGCAAGAACAACATAGAAAGAAGAACATCTAACCATCTAAACTACAACAACAAAGAACACACTGAACATCAACATCGCAGAGAACAAAAGCAACATTGCAATGTACATAAATACATCTCAGGAACAAAACAACCAAACTAAGTACATGGTTCCTCCCAACTGTCAATAGCATCATAAGACCATCGTGGATCCTAGCCATCCCCCGCGCGTAACATCCCAAGCCACTGACCAAATCATCAGTACTGTCGTAATAGGGACGTCACTACTAAAACATGCATAATATCAGCATAAGGAAATCTAACATGCTAGTGATAATGCATAAGATAATCCTACAATAGATAACATCACCTATCACATGCTAAACAGAAGTAAGCAACAGATATAATACTAAATCAAATAACATCATCTAATCATATGCTAAACATCATGATAAGGGAATGCGTCAAGTAAAATAACATCATCTAAACATGATATACAAGCATCCCAATGAAGGCATAAATCACAAGAAAGCATACTCCGGAACCCGAAGTACCAAGTGAAGACATCCAACAATGGTCGCACTAGGAAAAAAGATCATCTCTATACACCGATCCCTAGCAGTGGTAAAGGTAGGTACGCCTCCCAACCACGTGGAACCCGTAGGTCCGCATCCGCCATGCTGATGGAGATAATGATCCAACCACAAACACACATAAAACATAACATCCATGGCTAACACTCACGCCAGACAGTATGATGGTTGCAACCAAGAACCTAAGACAATGCAAGGAGTACAGGTCTTAGTTAGACACTCAAAAGGATACTAAGTAGGGGCTGACATCATGGAGAGTCGCTTGGCATCGACAAGCCCAAGCTCGGATCTGTGTAGCTCAACTCCCTCAACGGAAGGCCAATACACCGTGTAGCTCAACTCCCTCAATGGAAGGCCAATACACAAAAGAACCATTTTATTATCTTAAGTTTTATTACCAGTCATACATTTTATTTAGTTATCACTTATTTAAAACTTCCTCTGCCAACCCTATGGGACTAAGGTCACCAGGCTGCGAGATAGAAGCCCCCTCCATATGCTACCTTACCCTACCCATGCTCATCCTACGAAGAGTGCCCGTGGGCATGCATAATCCCATCCCAACCCCAATGATCATAACTTCCAAAAAATTTACGAAAGATCGGGCCTCGCAAGTCACCCAACAAATGTACGCGCACGTACTCGTGTGTGGCACACCACCATCACGAAGATCATAACACAAGGACAAGAATGAGAACACAATGCAAAGAAAACACCCAACTGAAAGCAACACGATATGGACGGATTCTACACGAATCCCAAAGCCAATAAAATCATACATCATGAAATCACTCAACCGGCCTCAATCCGAGAGTATGGATTCTACATGAATCCCAATGATGTAACAAGACCAAACATCATGAACTCACTCAACCGGCCTCAATCCGAGAGTATGGATTCTACACGAATCCTAGCATTCATGAAACAAAAGCAAAGGTCCAGCAAAAACCATAACAAGTATAAAATCACTCAACCGAACACGACGTCGGGAGTACGGATGCAATACGCATCCCAATGCAACATAAAAGTGCAAAAGTGGTCTGATTGATATCCAAACAGATCATCAAGGTCCATGACCCACATTGTGCCAAGAAAACTCGAGAAAACAAGGTGACACGCAAAACGAGGTAAAAACCCCAAAAATTTGAAAAAATTCAAAATTAAAACCCATTTGGCTTTTGGGTTCAAAAACCCCAAAAATCCAAAAATAAATGGAATCGAACACCGTATGCAAAAACGACCAGCATAATGGCGTAAAATTCCAAACCCTCATCCCAAAAAATAGAGAAATGTTCATACCCGCCCAATCGGGTAGAACTAACATACAGAAATGGAGGGGAACACTAGTTCTTAGCCTCCAAACAAACGGCTACCAAAAACAGAAGCAAAAACGGAGCAGAAACAATAAAACAGGAAAGCCCTACCTCACAGCCAAAAGGGCAAAATGG
Source organism: Cupressus sempervirens (assembly GCA_028749045.1). Taxonomy (NCBI): domain Eukaryota; kingdom Viridiplantae; phylum Streptophyta; class Pinopsida; order Cupressales; family Cupressaceae; genus Cupressus; species Cupressus sempervirens. Next base: position 658,976,250 of record CM053792.1, on the reverse strand, counting down.
GAATCTGAACCATAAAATAAATATCTCGTAGAAGTAACTGAAAATCGCGGCAATCCAAGGTTTTCCCGAGCTGGATCCAACAAGCCCAACCTTGCGACTATCCCACGCCCATAGCTCCCACAATGAACAAAATAGTAAATCCTCATGAAGAGGATTTTGGGTTTTACTCTCCAACTTTCCAATTTGAAAGTGAGAAGTGAGGAATTAAATTCCTCTTTGGATACTTATTCACCTTTCGAGTGAATAATCGATTAGGGCATTTAACTAGCCAATCTAGTTAAACCCCGAATCGACCCAAACGAAAACAGGCTATTCCTATAAATAGGAATTCATCTATGGAAAAGCTGCCAGAAATTAAAATAAATCAATTAAAAAGCCCAAAAATTCAAAACCACATAAATCACCTTAAACAACTTTCGCAACAATGCGAACCTCTAAATGCACAAACACGCTTACTGGTCTAATCACATAATGCAATGAGTTCGGATTTAATAATCACCGAAAGGTTTAAATTAAACATTTTGATAAAGGATACATTGACCATACAAGTACGACATTGGTAAAATATGAAAGGCTGAATCACTAACTCCATGTGCCACTGCCAGGGATATAATCCTGCACACTAAACAACATGATCAAGTGCAATTGCATATAATAACATAGCCGAAGCAATAAATGCATTAAATCACCTAATTTAACCATTTATTTAATTATATTAAAATAATCTATTTACATCACTCACGTTCACAAAAGGCATAGCAACGCAGGAATAAAGTAAATAACCATAGCATTAAATCCATCACATAACATAATCAGAGGTATGTCCAAATACCAGATAACCAAATATCATCATAAAACACACTGTCATCTCAAAATGGCATCATCATGCAATATGATTAACTGAACAACATAGTAGTCTAATATCTATGATACTGAAATCAAATAGTAACATTTGACCCTCGGGTCCTCTCAAATGTAAACATAACATGCGTAACAAATATCTCTCTAATCAGAAATATAACAAGGTAAATGTCCGCAGCACATAACCAAATAATCCAACAAGAACAATCCATTTAAATACTTACGCATTTAATAAGGCACTTAAAACACATAAGCAAACATAGTCATAAACATGACTAACCACCACTACAGGAACCTAGTCCAGTGTAGCATGGTAAAAGAACATAGTGCAATCTCTGCACACATCTCAGGGTAATCACGAAACAACCTTATGATACTACATCGATCCTGGTAACCACTGGCACAAACCTCAGTGAACCAAAAATCACATCATAATCTCAAAGATCAGTCAAAAACATAATCAATGCAACTGATAAAGAAACATAAATCCAAACACCTCAACGGTGTAGACCACTCAGGGTCACAATCATGATCCATCACAACAAAAGATCAGCAAGGGTGCATCCATCAGGACGACTTACAAAAGTCAAATGGGAGAGGCACTACAATCATTTCTGGCACCAAATTGTCAGTACTTCCACCATCAATTATCACATCATAACACTTATCTTCACATCTACACCTTGTTCAAAACAAACTCCTTCTTTGATTAGGTTCATTCTCACCATTCAATAAGACTCTTCTGTTAACTAGGACTTCTCCTCTTTTAGCATCTTCAAAATTTGAGGATCTGGCATCTTCGTCAATATGTACAACTCTTGCCTGACTTTCTGTTCTTCGATCTATCCTTCCTTGGTGTTGGGTACATTTAAATGCTCTATGCCCTTCTTCTCTATAGCAAAAACATTTTCCATGGAAGCCTCCTCTTCCAAATCCTTGTCCTCTGCCTCTTCCTCTTTGATCTCTATTGTTCTGATCATGGAAACAATTAGAATTGTTTCCCCTTTGGTTCTGGTTTCTACTTCTAGCTCCATCCTTGTTCTTTCGATCATCATTATGGCTTCCATAAGATCGTTCACTAGATCTTCCACCATGACCTCTTCCACTGTTCTTATTTTCAAACTTTTTGCTCAATTTCTCCTCAACTCTTAGGGAAAATTGGTATGCTCTTCAATACTACTCATTCAAACTAGACTTAGCTCATCTTGAATGCTTGGCCTTATCCCATTAAGATAATGGGTGACTTTCTCCTTATTAGCTTCTACATGGCCGGTTCTAATGAGAACTCGGTAGAACTCTTCGGTATACTCTTGAACAAATTTTCCCACTTGCTTCATTCCTTACATATTCTTTAACAAATCAAGCTCATAATCCATAGGAATGAATTGTCGCTTCATTTTAGCTATCATCTAATCCCATCCGGTGATTTTTTCCTTTCCCTTTCTATTTCGCTTCAACTGAACCTCTTGCCACTAGATCTTTGCATGTCTCTTCAGTTTTGTCTTCACAAACTTGACCTTATCCAGATCCTCAATATCTTCATACTCAAAGTACTCCTCTAGTTCATTGATCCAATCAATCAACTCTTTTGGGTTAAGATTTCCTAAAAATGTGGGAACCTGAAACTTAGGTCTTTTTCCAATCTTGGAGATGGCCCTAAAAAGCCTCTCTTCCTCTAGATTTAGAATTGCCTCTGCTTTAGTATTTTCTTCTACTTCATTCTCATCCTCACTTTCATCTCTTACTGGAAAATTTCTTCCTCTTCACATGTGTTCTTCCAATGTTTGCAGTTGCCTTTGGAGGGCTCAAAAACCCTCAGGTGTAACACCTACAACTCTTTTGCCACACTCTCTTCATGGAGGCATTTTTGCACTTTTGTTAAAACCCTAGAGTAAACTGCCTCACAATTGGCGATCTATCTACATGCTCATCCCAAACCATGGTCCTGGTGCAAATTGCCTCACAATCGACGATTTATCCACACACTCAAGAACTCTAGCTCTGATATCACTTGATGTAGGGGACTCCCCTTAGTACCATAAACTCATAACAAAAACAAAGAAACAACAACAAATGCGAGAACAAAATATGAACTTCATATTATCACCGCAAATGCGAAATTGCAGAATTCTCAATTACAATATGCTAACCCAAATGAGTGCTTTCATTACAGTAATATTCAGGATAGTGTTGTGAACTATCACCTAGAGTTGTCCTAGACAATGTTTAGGCCTTTCTTAAATAGGCAGTTTTATGTCATCTGGGAAAGTTTTAGATGTTCAAACTAGGGCCGATAGACCCTAACAATACACATAGAGTTAGCCAAATGCATCTTTGACAAATTATTTTAGAAATTTCAGTAGCCCAACTTCTAAAGGCCATAACTCACAAACTGTTACTCTGATTGCCTATTATAACCACTTTTCGAAAATGCGAGCTCTTGATCTACAGGCTTGAAATTGCACTAGCACCCTTTCATTGAGTTTTCGAATCTCATCTAGGCACTCTAAGGCCTCCAACGGTGAGCCTGAGGATTTTTCTACAAATTTTTCCATCAAAAATCTACAATAACTTCTCTGATACTTCAGCTAGAGCAATGAATTTGTATGGTAGCCTTATATCTCTAAAATGAACCTTCCTATAGAAAATGAGAACATTTCGAGCTCATATAAAAAACTCACTAAAAATAGTAAGTTCCCATAAATGGTAACCACCCTGTCTACTAGTCCTTATTAAAATAGAAAAGACTGGAAATAAAATATTTTTGGGTTATGCAAGATTGCCCTTACACCCAGGATGCTCTTGCATTATCCTAATAACAATATCACAAGGAAAATGATACTAAGAACATTATTGAAAATAATGGTTTCACCATAGATGGTAAACCAAATGAAATAGGATAAAACAAGTAAAAAGATAGAAATCTAGAAATATGAACTAAAGATGGTTAAAAGGACAACCTTGGGGTAAAACAAGTAAAGTGATAGGTAAGTGACAAAGCTAACTCAAATGTAGCTTGAAGAGTCTATTGTGGTAACTGCAATATCCTTCTATAAAAAAATTAGTTTTAATGCAACATTGAGTAAAAAAACTATACATACTTGTTCAAGATAGACTTACGTAGAACATAGAATATTTGACCATTGAAATATTATATTCATGCAAAACCAAAAGAAAATGCAAAAATATAAAGATAATCTTGCAATATTTCTTCTTATTATCCTTTACAATTACACAAAAATATAAATTAAAAAATTATATAGATACTCCTTACATAAATCTTAAATTAAAATCATTTTAACAAATACTACTTAAAAATAATATCGTGCCATGTCAAACAAAACAATAAGAAACTCTTAAAAGCGTATAGTAACTTTTATTGATAAACATAGATTCAACATTCAATTGAAAAAGGTTATGTCTTATTTCTTAAATGACTGTTCTTTCCAACTTCCAAGGCTAACTATAAATGCATCACTTGGCTTCTAAAGCTATTTTTCTTTTGAGCTTTTCTTGTTTTATAACACCTTTTTCTAATCCCAGTCACCCCACCAAAAATTATGATTTATAGTCATAAATAATAGATTACTATTATCTACAATCCACTAGTGTGAGCGAGAGGCGCATGACAGATACAGTAGGGAACTTCGACACATATAGGTCCCCGATGAAGATTTTTTCACTCATTTATTTGATGCTTTGGGAGTTTTACAATTTTCAGTGAGCTTTCAACTTCCATGAACATCTTTCTTCAACGCTTCAGTCTTGGAATGCAGTTGCTCATATTACCACTCCCACAATTGCCCTTCTCAATCACGGCAGCCATCTCTACATTTGACCCTCTGCAAACAAAAGATTCATGTTATGTATAATATACCAGTTGGGTTCCTTTTAAAGCTGATCCAACTTTCAACATAATGAAGAACTATTCACTTGAAAGAGTTTGTTATGGGATACAGCATACCTCTGTGCATCAAAGGAAGCCGACCTAGCGAGAACAGGATCTGCCGCTTCACCATGAGTTTTTATTTCCACAATGCTGCCACTGAAATACTCCTTTTCTGCTCTCTGTGTATTGATGATGTGTAGATCCTCAAGCATACTATCCAATTCCTCTCCAAGAGTTCGATCGACAACCTTATTACAACACTGACTTTTGTTCTTCGAATTAGCAGATAAATGCCGTTTCTTGGCCTCTGCAAATCGAGCAGCTTTGAGAGACGTAATGCTTAGAATGTTATCACTTTCCACCGCTTTGAGAGACCCACAAGAGATGAAGTGCAACAAACTAAATATGCTCGAGGATTGACTGATATTTGCCTCCTCTGCTCTCACTGTCTTTTTGCTCTGTTTGCTCTGACTTGCCTCATCTTGTGCTCTTGTTGAGCAAGTGAACGTTGATGATTGAAGAGACTCCGTCGAATTCTCTGCACCTTCGCTTTCTTTTGACAATGCTTCTTCTTCTTCTTCTTTGTCTTTTTTTCTGCAGTCACCATGAGCTGTGGAATCGATGAACTCGGGCTTATAACTCATTTTCTTTCTGTTGGCACTTATTACTGAGTTGGGTGATTTGTTTTCTGCTCTGATGTGATACTGAGTGGGCTCAGATCTCGTTTTGATGTCACCCATGTCTTGATCATTTCTGTTCATAACTCTGGTGCGTGATGCGCACACTTTATGAGCAACTTTGATATTGGGAGGTTGTAATTCATGGTGCCTCGGATTTTCTGCTTTAGATTCATTCTTTCTTTTTGGTGTCCCACTCTCAGATTTTGTACTAGACATTGTTCTGTCCTGAACATACAGACCCATTACTGCTCCTTGTGTTGTATTTGGTGCACTCATGTTGCTTATGGAATCTTGATTCTTTTCTGACGACATAGACACAATTGTCAATAAATCTACAGGAAAAGAGTTGATTTGCAGGTAAAAGGAAAAGTTTGTGTATTATATGTACCAGAGCAATCCTCGAAGAGCTCTGAAGCCTTGAGCACATATTCAGCTCCCTCGACTGGGAGTATGACGTCATTCTCAGACAGGTCGTTCCATACGTACCCGCTTTTATACCGCCTGCATTCACATGCAACAAGTATTTTGAAACAAGAGTCGAAATGCTAGCCTATATTCTTCAAAATAGAATTTATGTTTTCCCCTTTGAAATGTAATATTTAAAGAATACATCGTTTTCTCTTCTCAATTATGTTCTTTTTAAGAATTCTCTGTGTGCTTAGTGTATATAATTTGACAATATAGAAACAAAATTCAAAGATATTGTGTTTTCACAGTGGCAAATCTCCAAAAGGGAAAAAACAGAAAACAATAAGAATAATTGATCGAAGACCTTTTGCAAGACCAGGAGAACAACGATGGCATCTCCTTTCCTCTGAGAACTGCCAAACGACCCATTACATCTGCACATATGAAAATGTCGGAAATACTTCAGTTTGAATTGTTCACGAACTTTGTTCTTTCGACCATTAATTTTTATTCGGTAAGGGTTAATAATTCAGTCTAGATTGTTAAGCTTGACTTAACTCCTGCCATATCTCATAAAGAGAACTACACACAATTTTGGCTCGTGAATATCACACAATTTTGGCTCGTGAATATAAAAACTGGATTTCTTGGTTGCATTTTACCAAGTTGAATTTTTCCTTTAGTCTGTGATGTTTAAGAATGATTGTTCTAATTTGTCTAAAATCTCCATATAAAGAAATAAAATTTATTTTTGTTTCTAATTTCAAAACAGATCATTAATCTACTAGAAAAATCATTTGTATCTATTGCTCTAACATATTCATAATTCACATTATCTCAAATTCTCGTAAGAAAATTTAGTAGAAGTTCCAACAATGCACAATATAAAATCCTCCATGAAACGTCACTTATTTACCATAAACTCACTTAAAAATTGTACACGAAATCTTTATCCAAGAAATTAATAAACGCAAGCCTTTAGCATTACCTCTGAGGCGCAACTCCTGATTGAAAGGCAGCACAACTTCCATGAAATGGGGATGTTCAAGTTGGCCGCCTCTGCTCAAATAATAAACCAGCTGCACTTTCTTCATCGTCTTTTGCCTGGCCCTCATTTGCACCTTGGCTCGATCAGGGCTCAAATCTCTCATACTCTTCTTTCTCACATCCATATTCAACAGACCATCACAATCCTAGCCAATTGACAGAACAGCAAAAAAAAAAACCGAAGATATATATGAAAAACAAGGTCCCCAAAGCCTTCAATTACGGCGACAAGGACAAAGGCACGAAATGTATTCCAGAAAGTGAAAAGGGCTAAGGTAACAGTAAAACTGACATCACATGCTGAGCTTCTGTGTTCGCTACATTAAGTAAACATAACGCCCAGCGCATGGAAGGCCTGAAGAAACCTCTTGGTGGGTATTGTGTCCAAATTACAGCTCACGGGTAAACTAAGTATTACGGCGGACTTAAATGAAAACAACGTGATGCTCAGACAGTTCATCAGATGACCCTTGTGCAAATTGCAGAAAAAGCTTGTTATGGTAGTGAAAACCAGGCAGAAGACAATACAGCGGTTCCTTCCACATTCTTAATGTTAACACCAGTCATTTAATGGTTGAGAGAGACAGTACATCCACCGCTCACCTCGTGATACTCTAGTTTCCTTCAATTCCTGTGTACTGCAACCCAAGCACTGCAATGTACGAGCTCTGAAGGATTATTTCAACGGGCAGATACATTGTTTTGTTTACAGCCATTATCAATGCCATTACAGATCTATACTGTTATAAAGTAATGTCAGATTTACTAGTCTGCAAGGAACACGGACAACTCACTGCTTTTGGAGTCTAAAGACATAATCTTCCATGTTTCAAATGCTTCTTGGGGACTTCTGTAGATTTTGGCTTTCCTATTTCATTAAAACCATGTACTGGTGGTGTAGAGGGATTTCATCAAGTTCGTTACGTCAGGCTATCTTTAAACATCACACATTGAGGAGGAAATTAAGTTTGGAAAAAATAAGTTAACTTTAACTATTTAATACTTTTAGTGTTGAAATGACGCTTAGTGTGTGATGTTTAAGCTGTCCCAACACGTCGTGCAGTTAAATTGAATACAATCATGTATCTTGTGAAATTTGGGCAACAGCTATACTCTAAACTAAAATGAATATCTTACCAAGGAGAGACTTACGTTTTAGTTTAGACTTTATCCAATACCCAAAGATAGATAGAATCACTATGCCAACAATTTCGAGTTTCATATTTGATTTGAGAGGCTGAATTTCAATTAATGGCAGACTAAACCAAACTGAGAAGAGGAAGGTGGTTGTCAGACAGTATTCGCACTGTAGTTCGTAGAATGGAATCTTCGATCATGAATGAAGTAGTTAGTTACTGGAATTTGTCCTTTTTCATAAAGTTCTATTTGTCTGGATGACAAATGGAATATTTTCTACGGAAATGAAGAAGAATCCATGGGTTTTTTCAATGTTTCCATGCCTTTTAAAATTCAGCGTCCCCAAAGGACTGTTTTATATCTGCAAAGGAACTGAGTGACCCTGGGAAGTAATGAAGAAAATCGTTGAGCACGCTTTGAGTTTGTTTTCATACCATTGATTGTCTTGCTTAGGGCGGTCCTTTCATAAGCAACGTGAGGGAATTGAATATTTGATGCTGATCCATGTAGTTAGCTGTCTTATCTCGGAAACGAATCGTTTTGTGAGGTGAGTATTAAGCTATAAATATTGGTGCCGATTTGCTATTTAATTGCACTTGTAAGTTTGGTTTCTTAGTATGTGACGTGTACCAACATAAATAAGTTCATGCTTGCTCTCTAAAGTTTTAATTAATATTGTTTGTGTTTCTCAAATTGTATATCAATTTTTTTTTTTAAGTCATTGGTGGCAATGATGAGCATTATTTTTGTGTCATGTGAGTTGGGGAGGGAGGTAGAGGATCGGACTTCATGACCTCGAGTCTACAATAAGAAGATTATGTCAATCAAATATAAGTTGTGATTGAAAAAATAATGTTGTTGGTTATCTAATATGGAGAAAGATAATTTGCAAATTCAATAACTGTCTATTAGAAAAAAAATAGTGTTAATATTGAAATTTATCATATTGTAGAAAATTTGGTGGGTATTTTTTTCCCTCAATTATTATATATTATGTTTAACATTAAAATGGTCAAAATAATTTTTTTACATATTTAAATATAATCTGATGAATTGATATTGTATATTTAAATGATGGGTGAAATCATATCAAACTTTAAACCTTATGCAAGGTAAAGCCTTGACCAAAAATATCAAAATATTAGGTGAAATAAAAAAAATGGTTAAATCACTACATAATATGAACTTAGATCTATTAGGAGTTGGATACAAGTTATACAAATGAAGCTTAACCCAACCATTGAGGAGGTCCTATTTGTTAAGAATTGACTTTGAATTCATGTTGATGATCTTTGCATTAACGTGTTCTCCTTTTGGTGGTTGAGATTCATCCTTGGTGGGAGAGATGGCTCATGCCCAACTAGTTGTTGTCTAAAGACCTAAGAGACTCTTGTCACAAGTTTGTGAGGAGAAACAATGTATAAAGAGCTTGTGGAGACTAACCACTAAGTTTGTGTTGAGGTCGCTCTAAATCATGACAACCTCAATAATCATGTATATGAGAATCATGAGTACATCCATGTCAATTTCCTTGAAGAGAAATTAATTAAGCTATAAGAGAGGAGTTGGTAAAATTCTAGCAACCGTATAAGACACTTTAACGTAATTGTCAAGAAGCATTTGTTCATGACCAACTCATATAGACACATAATTAGCTTAAATTTGTATTTGAGTGATATATTTAAAAACTCAAGTATTTAGTATATATAAAAAATTCAATCAATAAATGCTTCTTAAAATATAATTAATTTTCTATTATTTAAGATGTTGAATATGATATTGACCCTTTAAGAAATCCATAGATAGATAAATTTAAAAATATTGCCATGCAATCCCCTAAAGATTAGTATGCCAAGAAGGAGGCTCATATGTATGCATTGCATCCCTAAACAGATACCATTTCGGGTCCTAGTCATTGGTCCCTTCTTGGGGAATAGTCTGGAACAAGTTTTTAAAGCCCAAACGAGATGTAAAAGAAAGTTGATCCAGAATCCTTTATAAACACCTTGAATTCCTTCATTTGGCATGGATGGATCAATCAAGTAAGTATATGCAAGCATGCGCAAGAAAGATCAAGAAAGGACAGGCATACCCTATGTGGACAAGCCATTGTGGGCATCCCAATTTATCTTAGCACATTTGCAAGGTGGAAGCAAGGAAGCTTGAAAACATCCTTTGAAGTAAGAGAGCTCTTCATCTTCCTCTTCTTATTCTATCATTTGAGCATTCAAGATTTAATCATGGAATAACAAATACATACTATGAGTACAGCTTGGAGCACTTTAGCCTTGGGGGCTTAGTATGCTTTCTAGGTTATCCTCATATCTATGCATTGTTGCTTCACTGACATTCAAGCACAAAAATTTCATGCTAGGGTTTTGATATAAGGATTTGGATCCTTGCACTGCACATTCAAAGCTCATAAATGAGCATCACAAACATTACATTTGAAATAACGACTATCTATGGAGGTGGAAACCACCAAAATGGGTGGTTGACTAAGGCAACCTCTTAAATAGCCAGTCGACACACCAAAATTCAAATATCAAAAGATCTTAGAAGGAAAAATTAGTCATGGATTAGAGTACCCTTTTCATCATTTATCATAATGATGTAGTGCAAGGTAGGAGAGTCCCCAAAGGAGATGACCTAGCCCCCAACAACCAATCAAATAGTGGAATATAAACAATAACACAGAGTTTAGATCCAAACAATGCCAATTCTCATAATAGAATCATAAAATTACATCCAACATGCTTGGCTGTAAGGCCTTCCGGGCTACAGCCAAATACATTAAAAATTACAATAAAAGTTTAATAAGATCTTGCAAGATCCAAACTACTAGCTAGCCTAGATTTGCAACTTGGTAGAGAGCTCCAAGAAGAATCTAAAATTGTGCTCACAACCCACCAATAAACCTTCTTATTTCTCAAGGCACACTTAGCTACTAGCTTTCCTCAAACTTCATTATCGAAGTTGTTCATTCTTCTCCATGTCAAATGAAAATAATTGTGACCCTAGACTCCACAAGACCCTCTACTTATACTAAACCAAGCCATGAGTCAGCCTAGTCAAATAACATTAATTAAATGCACCCACATTAAACACATCCTTCAAGATACAAGTCAACTTCGAAACAAATATTAAATTCATGGCACAAATTAAATACTTAAGACATGCCCCAAGTTTACAATTTATAAATAACTAATAAGACCACATAAGAATATGCACACTTAAACATAACTCCAACTACCAACCAACTATCCAAATCCAAGAGCACACATACCAACTCCCTCAAATCGAAGCTCATAAATATAATCTCCAAAGCTCTGCCAGTAAATATGACTACATTACTAGCAACAACTAAATTGGGGGTGTGTGCACCAAGATGGTGTACAATTTAGTGGACACCAAATAAAAAAATCACAAAAATGTTAATAACCCAATTTGTTGATCTTAGTTTGGTTTTGACATTTAAGTGTTAACAAACTTAACCACTTTCTACATTGAAGCCAAGTACACTATACATGCTGAGCTACAATATGTGCTAAGCCAGAATTTCAACAGGTGTTGAGTGACTTTAGGTGCCGAGCATTATACAGGTGCCGAGTGATATATAGGTGCTAAGTCATAGTTGATGTCGAGCAAGTCAGAACACTTCATGTGCCAAGTGAGCCAGAACTATGCATGTACTGAGAAAGATAGAATGTAATAGGTGCTGAGAAAACTAGGATCAAACATGTGTCGAGCACCAATAATCCAGTATGTGTCAAGTAACATAGAATTAGCATATGAGTTTGTGGCTTCACAAAGTTAGATGTAAACCATTTTTTTGGAGACAACATAGGAGGATTTTGAAGGATAATAAGGATAAGAATGAATCTTTTATATTTCCTATGTAATCAACATGCGACCAATAAGAAAAATGGAGAAGGCATGCAACCAATGAGAAAAGTGCAAGGAATGAGCGGGAATTCAAGATTCAATATGGATTGTAGATCCATACCTAACCCTAAATCTACAAAGTCTTTATAAGAAGGCTTAGACCCCATGATTTTATGTTGCTGAATAGAAGTTAAGGAAGTTGCTAAGCAGATAGCAAAATTGCAGAACAGGGCAGCATCAAAGACTTAGTGAACAGAGCAACAATTACATATCTAGTTGATCAAAACAAAGCAAGAGATACGAACAAATATCAGATCAAGCAAGGATCACATCAGAATGAATAGATCAAGTGCTTAAAATCAGTAATTGAAGATTGTAAGCAATCAGGTCAAAGATTTCTAATACTCTCTAGCAATTGTATTAGATAGTGGAAAATCCTATGTTGATAGGTTAGCTTAACAACTATTTTGTAGATCCTTTAAAGAGGTGACTAAATCCTTTAATAGGGTGACACTTCATGTAAAGTGTTTGTAAATCCTCTAACCAGGTCACTATTAACACAGTCTAAAGCCTTTAATAGGGCAAACCATCAGAAGTGGTCAAACAATTATTTTTGCAGTGATTTTGTGGGTATCATCCCCACCCCAATTTTACCTTCTTATTTCTAGAGGGTTTCTAGGTTACCAAATTTTGGTGTTATGTGTGTTGATGCATGTGTTTACTTTATATTTATTTGATATGTTTGCATGCATTTAGTTTACTTTCAGTTATTTTTTTTAAAGGATTTGAAAAGGTTAAAGTGTGGTACTTCTGATTCACCCCCTCCCCCCCCCCCAGACGTACTCTTCCCATTTGAATATTCCAAAAATTAGTATTAGAGCAAGGTTATCACAAGGAGAAGCCTAAAAACTTAGAGAAAATATCTAAAGATGGAAGTCTTCAAACTTGGGAAGATTATAGACAATTAGGTGATTGATGTGCATCTCACTCTACACAAATTAGACGAAGCCAAAGAAGAGTTGAGAAAGTCCTTGAAAAGAAAGGATATAGCCATAGCTGAAAATGACACACACTACAAGGAGATTGATACAACACAAGTGTTTTCCAATGGAGATTCCAAGGAATTTGGTGCAGCAATAGCTAAATTGATGGAGAAGAATAGAGCTCAAGTAGAAGAGATTAGAATACTCAAGCTTGAACAAGAATCACAAGCCATAATGCTTTGTGAAGTGACTGAACAAAAGAAGAGAGCTATTAAAGACAAGGCCATGGTAGAAGATGACAAGAGAAATCTTACCAATAGATTGGAGGAGAAGACAAGTGAGTTTGAAAGAATCTCAAACATGCAGCTTGACACCTTAAGCTAGATGATGAATGCTTGAATCATGAACTAAAACATGAAGGACATTGAGATCTCCACCTTGAGAATGCAAAATGTACAATTGTAGTATGAATTGAGGAGAGAGAAGGAGATAGTAGAAAGTTTCAACAAATCCAATGAGGCTATCAAGTACTTTGAGCAATTACTGAAATCACCAAGGGCTAGTAATGATACTTCGGGACTTGGTTACACCAGCACTGAACAAGGAGAATCATCCAAGACTATAGAAGAAAGAAGTAATAAAGGTAAGAATACTAAATCCACTTGTCATTTCTATAGTAAAAAGGGACGTACCTCTAATGTATGTAGGAGCAAGGATGGCCATCAACATAATAAGCCTAAAAATGCAAGCTTTTGTCATAAGTGCAAAAAGCAAGGACATCAAGCACAAGAATGCAGGACTAGGACTATCAAAACACCAAGATCTGAGGGTCACTACTACAATTGCAAGAAGTATGGACATATGATGCAAGAGCATCCTGGGTTTCCTTGTAATCCTACACCTTTGTTCTTTCTGCTAGTTGCTACCAAGTTCCAGTTGCTACCGACTTCCAGTAGCTTTAGTCACTACCGAGTTCTAGTTTCTAGTTGCTACTGAGTTCTAGTTGCTAGTTGCTACCGAGTTCCAATTGCTAGTTGCTACCAAGTTCCAATTTCAAGTTATTATCGAGTTCCAGTAGCTTTAGTTGCTACCGAGTTCCAGTTTCTAGTTGCTACTGAGTTCCAGTTACTACTAAGTTCTAGTTGCTAGTTGCTACTGAGTTCCAGTTGCTAGTTGCTACCGAGTTCCAGTTTCTAGTTGCTACTGAGTTCCAGTTGCTACCAAGTTCGTAGTTGAGTTCTAGTTGCTACTGAGTTCATTGTTGCTGTCGTGTAATCCCTTTGGATGCCGAGATTGTATGGATGTCGAGTGCCAGTTTTGGAAAGCTTTCTTTTGCCGAGTAATCTATGTCTGGTTCCTATTTGGGCCGACTTTGCTCGCATTTAATTTTGGTATAGGTAGTTATATTTGTTGAGAGCCGACTTGTGGCTTCTCTATGTTCTAGAATGTTCTGTAAGTCATTTTGGCAAGTATAAATAGAGTGCTTAGGCTTAGATTAAAGGTAGATTTTGGGGAGAGTCTAGAAGGAGCAGGGTATGAGTCTGGAAATGTGAATTTGAAGCTGGATCATGGATCTGGAAGTGTATTCTGTATCTAGTTGTAACCCAGAAGGCCTTATAGTTGGGTATGTATGTTGTTTACTTGATAAATTAAATAAAGATATCTTGTTCCCTCTCCTTGCTGTTGTGTTTGTGTTGTATTTTCCACTGTGTTAACTCTTGCAAGGTGGTTTGGATAGCTAGGTGAGCCTTTGGCCCTAGTTATTCGTCATCTTTCCTGCGTCAACATAGAGCTTTTGAGTGTAAATCAAAGCCTATGTGGATACCTAATTTGCTTGCAAGGAGAAACAACCATGCACACCACTACAACTAGGATTACAATACCAAGAAAAGCTGTCATTACTATCAAGAGTATGGGCACATCCCTAAAAATTGCATAAGGACACATTTTAGAGGGAACTACAGTAGGTGGTTAAGCCAAACCACATGTTTTAGTTGCTTAAATATTGGCCATATCAGCAGGTATTGCCCAAAAAGGTCCAAGGCACCCAAGTCAGAAGTCAACAAAGGAAAAGAGAAGGTAGATGTTGAACAAATCAGAGGGCAAATGAACAAGACTTGGAAGAAAAAAGATGAGTGCAGCATATCAAATGAAGGGATCACTTCACCTAAGAGGTCAAGTGATCACACCTCATCCAACTAAGCATGAATAGGTGTATGGGACTAATATACAAAGTTATATCATACATCAATCCTAAGACAAAGAAGTACTGCAAATAAGAAATCAACATGAGCAAAGATGCCAAGTCAAAATTTGAAGTTTTTGTAGATATTGTCGAGTTGTCCTTAGATGCCGAGTAAAGTGCTAGTGGATGTCGAGTTGCTAATAGTGACCGAGTTGATGGTTGATGCTGAGTTGAGAAATGTCAATGGAAGCCGAGTGAAGTGGAAATCTAGTGGAAGCCGAGTGAAAAAAATTCAATGGAATCTGAGTCATGTTGAAACCTTCAAGTGCCGAGTTTATAGCTATATGCACTAAACATTTAATGCTAGGTTTTGAAAGGTATAAGGCTAAATTTTGATCATTTTTACACCATTCAAACATAGAGGAAAGATGAGAAGAGTGCAAAAGTGATAAAACAACAACCTTGAAGCCATTTGCATCGCAACAACGATTTAGCATAAATTTTGTCAATCTAAGGTATTTATCAAGTGCCAAGCTATGTAGTTTTTAAAGTTTTCATATATTGAAACCCTAGATTGGTATAATGGCTTCTAGTTCTAAGAACCCCAAGGGAAAGGAAAGTCATGAGGTCTAGCTGGTTAGAAATGAAGTAAAACAACCTGAGTCTAGGCCAATCCTTGAAGTCACCTACAAGAATGACCCTGTCAGAGCATTGTCCATAATTCCACCCAAGGTTGTCATGGTGTAGGATGTAAGGAAGTGCTACAACTAAAAAATAGGATAAGTAGGAGACCTTGAGATATTCCAAGCCTATGACAAACTATGTGATAACAAAATTCTGAAGGATGAGTTTTAGATAGTTGAGAAGAAGGGTTTAACAAATGCCCTAGTTTACCCTATAGGTTTTAAAAAAGAGTGGATAAGGATTTTTTAAAGCAAGATACATAATGGTTGTTTATGGTTAGAAGGAGGACCCATGAAGATTACCAAGAGGATAGTACATAGGGTTACAAGTTTCCCAACCCTAGATTGGCCCAAGACCCTACACAGTGATTCTAAAGAAGTTATTGAAAGGAATACAGGGGCTAAGTGGAATAAGAGGGGCATGACAATTGATACTGTAACATATCCCCTTCTAGATTTTGTTGTGAGAGTGATTTCTCACAAATTCTACCAATCCAATAGATTGAATAGTGTACCTTGTATAGTTGTTGATGTAGCTTACAAACTTGTTAAGAAAGATCATACATACGATATGGCAGAACTGATGTTGTAGTAGATAAATGAGAACCTAGGAGCAATAAGAAGGTCAAAAGGTGCTCAATGAAAGTTTGGTTCAATTCTTGTGTGCATATTTTTCTATGTCATGGAAGAGTTTCCTTCAATTGGAAAAGTGAACTGGAATCCAAACAAAACTACAATCACTCAAATCAATGAGTACATTGATCAGATGGGTGACAACTTTGAAGCCCAAATGATAAGTTATTTTTAGGATTTTAAGAAATCTATGAAACAAAGAGTGAGAATACCAGTTTCCTTAGTGGAAAAAAATATCAATGACATATGCTTCTTGGTAGACATTGACTACACTTACATTCAAGCAGAAATTCAAAGGGTGAGATGGCTAAGGCCATTAGGTTATGAACTTGATGTGGATGAAGCCTCAGTAGCAATCACAACATTGTTTGTAGAAGAGATTGATAAGGAGGCTCCTCATTTTGGAACATATGATGTTGTGCATTCCAAGGTTTATATGGAACTTAAAACAACCTCCACCCTAAAGAAGAAAGATAAAGTAGTGAAGAAAATAAAGAAGAAATTTGGTGCAGATATTGAAGGGGGAGCAGGTGCTGAAGAGGAAGAAGAAGAAGAAGGTGAGAGTGAAGAAGAAGAACAAGGGAAATCCCTAATGGAGTTAACCCAAGGCTTAGGAGAAGATAAGGAGGAAGGTGCCAAGGAAGAAGAAGCCAAGGAAGCACCTACACAAGCTGAGTCAAAGAAGAGAAAGGCCAAAACTCAACCTCTAGCCCAACCAAAAGAGAAAAAGAAGGCTACAAAAACAACATTAGCCAAGCCAGCACTAGCAACTAGAGCTACCACAAGAGCATCTTCAAAAAAGGCCAAGGAACAAGTAAAAGAAAAGAAGAAGGCCACAGAATAGACTACTAAAGTGCCAAAGAAAAGAAGAAAGTATGTAGCATAGCCAAACACTGATGATGAGAAGACTAAATCAGAGGATATCAGCCAATTCAAAGTGGTAAGCCATCCTCTCAAATTTTCCATAGATAAAATTTGTGAAAATATTAAGAATGCATATTTAAATGATTTGAAAAGTCTTGATTTCAATAAGATAAGTAGAGAAGAGGAAAACAAAATAGAGGAATCTGTATATGTCATGATGGCTGAATTTAAGAACTAGACAATACCATGCCTAGGGAGTTATATGAGATAATTGAAAACAAATGGCATTATTGTCTGAAAATGGAAAAGGAGATCAGAAAATCTACCTTAGTACAAGTGATGCCTAACCTAAGAAGAGGTCAAATAACAAAGCTAATAAGAAACATGGTGGCAAATTTGCACCTAAATATAGAGCCTTCAACATTCTACAAAATAAAATTGAGGATGTAGTGAATAAGTCCACACAATTGTGGAATATAATCTACAAATTGACTGATGATAAAAATGAAGAAGAGAGATGAGATAAGGATGTAAATAAGGCTAAATCCAGTGAGAAGGAAAAGGAAGACAAAGTAGTGGAAGAGGAAAAGAAAATAGCAAAAGGAGAAGAAGAGAAGAAAGGAGAGGAAGAGAATCAAGAAGAAGAGAAGAAAGAGGAAGAGGATAAAAAAAAAAGGAGAGGAGGAAACACAAAAGGGAAAAGACATGGCAATAACTGAGCAATAGTAGCAAGAGGAACAGAGTGTGCAAGACACACAAATACCACCCCCTAGCCCTCATACACCAATCACACTTTCAGACACTATAACAATCAAGGATGTTTCAAACAATTCTTCTCAGAACATCAATCCCCTAACTATAGAGGCTCTCTCCAAGATCCTTCACCAATCCACTCTATAGGCACAATTATGCACACATCCTATATTAGTGAGTGTAGATGAGTTACAAAAGGCAGTAGCAGAACCAAAAAGAGACAAGGTGAAACCACAAGAACCACCTTTCATCTATACAGCTACTAGTACTCAATTTTTAATACTTCCACCACCATCTTCAACAATTGCAATAACAATAGGTGACACCATTTAGAAGCTGAGTGCAGAAGAAGGGAAGTCTGATGAGGAGGAGGATACATCAAAAGAAGAGGAGTAGGCACTCCTACAAAAACTCTTCAGAAGCCGAGCACTGAAGCCATACATTTACAAATATCAACACCAGGCTCAAGCTCTACAAAGGTTGCCAGGGTACTTCACTATGGAGACCCTGAGTTAGATGAAGAGATAGCCATACCTTCTTATGACTCAAAGACTATCACCATGGAGCAGATTACAGAGATGCAATATGCATTAAATAGAAGGAAAAGACAAGAAATACTCAGAAAGGAGTATAAGCATAAGCAAGCATTACATGAGATTAAGCACATCTTTATGGATGGCTTCAACTTGCAGTCAGTAGATGAGTCAAAGCCTATAATGGAACAATTATAAGATATAGTTGACCAGGTGACAAGTGAAGACTAGGATACAAATGTCAGACTTATGGAATGGTCTGAAAGGAAGTTTCAAGGAAAGGTGAATGAGAAAATATCAAGTGGTATAGCACTTGCACAGGTAGAATTGGTCAAGAAAATTGAAAAGGTCAAAACTATACTTGAGAACATTTTCTTACTGTACAAAAAGCTGTGTGACTTTTTCAATTTCCAGCATGTAATTACCAAGAGATCCAACTCAAAGTGAGAAGCATTTTGCCCAATCACTTCACACTCAAAGAGAGTTAGCTGCACTTACAAGTGAAGAGGCCAATATAAAGGCCAAATTGATGCAGATACAGTCCTTCATTACCCCACATCTGGAGGTACTCCACAAAGAACAAGTCTACGATGAAACTATCTTAAAGAAAGATTCTAATCTTTCTACACTTGATGGGCTTGTACATCTTGTTGAAGAGATTACCATCTAGCATAACTCACTAGAAATTGCTTTGGAAAACTAGGATGCAGCTCTGAAGATGATAATGGAGGTAAAAAATACATTTTTGGCTAAATATGGTATTATTCATTAGAACCCTTTGACATAAGTGTCAAAAAAGGGGGAGAAATAAGAATAAGGGAGATAAGATATATATATATATATATATATATATATATATATATATATATATATATATATATATATATATATATATATATATATATATATATATATATATATATATATATATATATATATATATATATATATATATATAATGTTTTGGGTGTTTTGGGGGAGAAATAATAAGGAAGATATAACTAAGGGGGAGAATACTAAGAATTTTGATTACATTCTTTCATTCATTCTTTTGAAGAATAAAAAAGGGGAAAGATTGTAGATAACCAAAAGATGGAACAACTCAACACATAGGTACAAATTATAGAAACAAGGCAAAGGAAAAAGAGTATCAGCACAAAATTTTGGTTACAAGAATATACAAGGCACAATCAGCTCAAGGGGAGTTATAAGGTATTTTGAAAATATGTAGAGAAGAATGATTAAGGCACTCATAAGGTCAGATCAATAATTTCTAGTTACGTGTTTTTGACACTCATGTTAAAGGGCGAGATTGTTGGTCTCAGTTTGGTTTTGACATTTGAGTGTCAACACACTTAACCACTTTCTACATTGAAGCCAAGTACACTATACATATCGAGCTATAGTATGTGCTAAGCCAGAATTCCAATAGATGCTGAGTGACTTTAGGTGCCGAGCATTATACGGGTGCCGAGTGATATATAGGTGCCAAGTCACAGTTGATGTCGAGCAAGTCAGAATGCTTCACATGCTAAGTGAGCCAGAACTATGCATGTGCTAAGCAAGACAGAATGTAATAGGTGCCAAGAGAACTAGGATCAAACATGTGTTGAGCACTAGTAATCCAATATGTGCTGAGTAACACAGAGTTAGCATATGAGTTTGTGGCTTCACAAACTCAGATGTAAACCATTTTTTTTGAGTTGACATAGAAGGATTTTGAAGGATAATAAGGATAAGAATGAATCTTTTACATTTCCTATGCAATCAGCATGTAGCTAATAAGAAAAATGGAGAAGGCATGCAACCAATGAGAAAAGTGCAAGGAATGAGTGAGAATT
Organism: Cupressus sempervirens; assembly: GCA_028749045.1. Lineage (NCBI taxonomy): Eukaryota > Viridiplantae > Streptophyta > Pinopsida > Cupressales > Cupressaceae > Cupressus > Cupressus sempervirens. The sequence goes on along the minus strand of CM053792.1, from coordinate 658,955,868 downwards.
CAAGATTCAATATGTATCGTAGATCCATACCTAACCCTAAGTCTACAAAGTCTTTATAAGAAGGCTTAGACCCCATAATTTTATGTTGTGGAATAGAAGTTAAGGAAGTTGCTAAGTAGATAGCAAAATTGCAGAACAGGGAAAGCGACAGGGGCATTAAAGACTTAGTGAACAGAGTAGCAATTACATATTTAGTTGATCAGAATAAAGCAAGGGATACAAATAGATATCAGATCAAGCAAGGATCACATCAGAATGAATAGATTAAGTGCCTGAAATTAGTAATTGAAGATTTTAAGCAATTAGCTCAAAGATTTCTAATACTCTATAGCAATTGTATTAGATAGTGGAAAATCCTATGTTGATAGGTTAGCTTAACAACTATTTTGTAGATCCTTTGAAGAGGTGACTAAATCCTTTAACAGGGTGACACTTCATGTAAAGTGTTTGCAAATCCTCTAATCAAGTCACTATTGACACAGTGTAAAGTCTTTAACAGGGAGAACCATCAGAAGTGGTCAAAGAATTATTATTGCAGTGATTTTGTGGGTATCATCCCCACCCTAATTTTACCTTCTTATTCCTAGAGGGTTTCTAGTTTACGAAATTCTGGTGTTATGTGTGTTGATGCATGTGTTTACTTTATGTTTATTTGATATATTTGAATGCATGTAGTTTACTTTTAGTTATTTGTTTAAAAGGATTTGAAAAGGTTAAAGTGTGGTACAATTGAGTTGTTTAAAATTTCAAAAAGTAGCCAGGCTTGTAACCAAGCCTGGCCAAAATACATTAAAAAAAACCCTATCGGGTTTCAAGGACAAAAAAATTCTTCAAAACCTTATCGGGTTATTCAAAAACCGACTAGGTTTTGAAGAAATAAAAATAGGCTTTACTTCGAAAGCCATAACTTTCACATTTGCAGTCTGATTGACTCTGTTCAAAATGTGTCGGAAAGCTATTGAAGAGCTCTACACCATGATGCAAATAAATCAATATTATGTCATAAATGTTTTATTTGTCATCAATTTTAATTAAACATAGTCTATAACATGTAGTCAATGTTTTCCAAATGCGTAATCAATAGGTAAACATGAATGCTAATATATTTTTAATTTTTTCTCTCTAGAAAGTAAATACACACTCACTAACTAATTAAATAACCCCTAATATATTTATCTTAATAACTCCTAACCTCTCTCCCTCTCTCCCTCTCTCCCTCTCTCTCTCTCTCTCTCTCTCTCTCTCTCTCTCTCTCTCTCTCTCTCTCCCTCTCCCTCTCTCTCTCTCTCTCTCTCTCTCTCTCTCTCTCTCTCTCTCTCTCTCTCTCTCTCTCTCTCCCTCTCCCTCTCTCTCTCTCTCTCTCTAAGACCTTTCTAATACAAGGATAGAAGATTCAAAAATCACATAATTAAAACTTCATGACTTATCAGGGAAATATTACACACTTTTGCAAACTTTTAATCGAATCAACAAACTAGGATAGATTTAGACCTGTAGTCACCAAAACAACCATAACTTCTAAAAAACTTAATAAAATCTGACAAAACCAAAACCAAAAGATAGATAATGCAAATACCTTTCTAAAAATATAAGTTTCTAGTCTAAATATTTTCATATGAGTTTGTACTCATAGAAAAAATAGTCAGGTTTATGGAAATTTAGACAAAAAATTGTCATAAAACTCACAAATACAAAGTTCTCATTATTTGACCTCTTCTTCTAGGTTCTCAATCCATTACATTCTGAAAATAATGACCAATGTACATGATATATTAATGCCTTTTCACTTCCTTTAACCTATTGTGTACCTTCTATAACTCTTAACCTTCTTCTTTCCATCAACTTTACATATTGTCAACTTTTTATGACAATATTTTATTACATATTTGAAAATTTTTACATTTTCTCATTGGTGGAGGGAAGTATGAAGAACTAGGGTCAAAGGCACACCCACCTAGTGTAGGGAGGTATGAAGAACTAGGGCCAAAGGCACACCCAGGTATCCAAACCATCATGGAAGAGTTAACACATCAGAAACACAACACAAAGAATAGAAGCAAAGGATGAAGAAGAGCAAACTCTTTTATTGATTCATCAAATAATCAACATACATGGCCAACTATAAGGCCTTCTAGGTTATGACCAGATACAAAATACATTCAAATCCATGATCTAGTTTCAAATTTGGATTTCCAGACACATATGCTACCAACTTTCAAAATCCTCTCCATTCTGCATAAAACTCAATCTTAGACCTCCTTAAATACTTGTGCATCCATAGGTCGGCCTATCAAAAAATTAAACCTTACGTTAAATGCATGTACAACCATAAGTCAAATTACATGAAATATTAACTACCAATATCGAAATTAATTACCCACAAGGTCAACCAGAATTGGAACTAGACATAGACAACTTGGTCAAAGAAGGACCAAGAAAAATGATGACACTCAACATTTCTTGACATATATAGGAACACTCGGCACCAAAAAGAACACTCGGCACTGATAGATTCACTCAACACATGAAGGAACACTTGGTCAAAACTATATTTCTACAATAACTTGGCATACACTAGATCTATAGTAACTCGACTTCCACTAGAGCTACAGTAACTCAACATCTAGTGAACAACTTAGCAGCAGCAGAAAATTGGAAACCACTGGCACTCGGTTCCAACATGCATAATGAACAAAGATGAGTAAGGTAACAAGGTAACCCAAGATTCTCTTGTATCAGACACCTGGGGTTGAAAGATATGATTATCCTCTAGACTTATCAACATTCCCCTTATACTTCTGATTTCTTTATTCTGACCTCAACTTCACTTCCTTATGCAAAGACTCCATAAAATCAAAAAATTCTTCGCCTACAATGCTTCTCTTTTCTTCACCAGTAACATCTCTCAAATCTGATATACCTCTAGGTTGCATTCTAGTAACAATCTGAAAAGATGTTTTCCATGTACTCCTATTCACGAAATTATTATATACAAACTCATCTTGTGCCAACACTACTTCCCAATTACTTGGCTCATCTCCAACTAAATATCTTAGCAAATTACCTAGGCTTCTATTCACAACCTTTGTTTGTCCACCTGTCTGTGGATGGAATGTAGAACTAAACTTCAACTCAGTACTCATCTTCTTCCACAAAGTCTTCCAAAAAGAACCAAAAAACTTGTTGTCTCTATTAGAAATAATACCTATTGGTAATGCATGCAATCTCACAAAATCTTTAAAGAAAATTTCAGCAACATGCTCAGCATCTAATGTCTTCTTACATGGTATGAAATGAGCCATCTTAGAAAATCTGTCCACCACAACAAATATAGAATCATACCCCTTCACTGTCTTAGGTAATCCAAGAACAAAATACATATTGATGTCACTCCAAGGTTTCTCAGGAATAGTATAAGGTGTATACAAACTAATATTTTGACTTACTCCTTTTGCAACTTGACAAACTCCACAACACTTCACAAATTTCTGAACATACTTATACATTTGTGGCCAATAATAACTTTATCCTTCAACAAACTCAATGTCTTAGCAATTCAAAAATGTCCAACCAATCCACCAAGTTATGTTTTTTCTTAATCAAATTCAACTCATAGAACTTCTAGGAATACACAACTGAATTTCTTTGAGCAACATACTTTCTTGAATAAAATACTCAACATATTTACTTATGTGATATGTTATGTTTGTTGCTCTACACTCTCTCCATACCTCAAAAAAATTAGGGTTAGTATCGTACAACTCTTTCATGTCATTAAAACCAAGAACTTCAACCTTTATCTTAGTCAATAAAGAATGTCTTCTACTCAATGCATTAGCAACTCTATTAGTAACTCCATTCTTATGCTTAATGAAAAATGTGAAACTCTACAAGTACTCAACCCACTTCATTTCTCTGATTCAATTTGTGTCAACTTTCCAAGTATTGTAAATATTTATGATTAGTAAACAACACAAACTCCTTAGGAATCAAATAATCTTTCCACTTCTTCAATGCTTGAACAATAGCATAAAAGTATTGATCATACATAGAACACTTCCTTTTAGCATCATTCAACTTTTCACTAAAGAAAGCATCAAGTTTACCTTCTTGACTTAATATAGCTCCTATTGCACTACCACTTGCATCACATTCAACTTGAAATACTTTATTGAAATCAGGCAAATCTAATGCAGGTAACCTAACAACCTTTTGTTTCAAGGTCTCAAAACTCTTATCAACTCCATGTATCCAGTTAAATTCCTTTTTACTCCTCTCATTGTCTCAATCATAGCATTACAAATAGAACTAAGATTCCTTATAAACTTTCTATAAAATCTAGCCAAACCATGAAATGATCTTACCTAATCCACATTCTTAGGTGTAGGCCATTCCAAACTTTCTTTTCCCTTCTCAAGATCCATCTTCAAACCATCATATGAAATCAAAAATCCCAAATACATAATCTTCTCTTGCATAAATGAACACTTCTTCATATTAATCATCAACTTCTCCTTGTTCAATCTTTGCAATACTTGTCTAACATGCTCAAGATATTCTCCTTTAGTCTTACTGAATATCAAAACATCATCCAAATAAACAATCACAAACTTACCCAAGAATATTTTTAGAACTTCATTCATAAACCTCATGAAAGTACTAGGTGCATTAGTCAAACCAAAAGGCATAACCAACAATTCATACAAACCATTTTTTGTCTAGAAAGTAGTCTTCCATTCATCACCTTCTCTAATTTTGATCTAATGAAAACCACTCTTCAAATCAATCTTGGTAAAACACTTTGCCCCACTCAAACAATCTGTTATGTCATCCATCCTTGGCATAGGAAACCTATATTTCACTGTAATCTTATTAATAGCTCTAGAATTAGTACACATTCTCCATTCTCCATTCTTTTAGATTCTAATACAATAGGTACAACACATGGATTCAAACTTTCTTTGATCAAACCCTTCTGCAACAATTCATGCACTTGTATATTAAGTTCTTCATTCTCTATAGGTGTCTATCTAAATGGTGCTTTGCTCACCAAACTAGCTCCAAGAATCAGATCCATACAATGAGTTATACTTCTCATTTGAGGCAAACCATGAGGTATATCTTCTACAACAATATGTAGTGCCATTTTGAGATGACAATAGGTCTATGATGATATCTAATTATCTAATATTTGGACACACTTTTTGATTACGTTGTTTAGTTTATCATATTTGCATGTTAATGCCATTTTGAGATGATAGTAGGTCTATGATGATATCTAATTATCTAATATTTGGACATACTTTTTGATTATGTTATGTGATAGATTTTACACTATGGTTATTTACTTCATTCTTGTCTCTTTATGTTTTATACGAATGTGAGTGATGTAAATGGATTAACTAGGTATTTAATGCATTATTGCTTCGGCTATGATATTATATGAAATTGCACTTGATCGTGTGTTTTAGTGTGCAAGAATTATATCCCTGGCAATGGCACATGGAGTTAACAATTCATCTATTCATATTTCACCAATGTTGTCCCTATATGGTTGGAATATCCTTATTTTTATTATTTAAATTAAATTTTTTTGGTGATTATTAAATCCGAACTCATTTGCATTATGTGATTAGACCAATAAGCATGTCTATGCATTTAGCGGTTTGGATGGTCGTGAAAGTTTTTAAGTGATTTTGGGTTTTCAGGCTTATAATCTTATTAAATTTAATTTCTAGTAGCTTTGCCTTAGGTGAATTCCCATTACAAGGAATAACTTGTTTTTGTTTGAGTTGATTTAGAGTCTAGCTAGTCTAACTGGCTATTTTCCCTAATCGACTATTCACTTAAAAAGTGAATAAGTTTGGAAAGAGGAATTTAATTCCTCACTTTTTCTGTTTTGCAAATTAGAAAATTGGAGAGCTTTCTGAAATCCTCTTCTTGAAGGATTGGTTTTATGCTCATACTAAGAGTCGTGAGCATGGAATTTTCATGAGTTTAGTCTCATTGAATGCAACTCAGGGAGACCTTGCTTTACCGTGATTTCTAGTAGTTTCAGAAGGTGATTTATTTTACTTTTTTTTGGTTTCTACCATTCATTGTCAGGTAGGGCCTTTCCATTTTCTTTTTTCAGCTTTGTTTTAGCTTTTGTTACTAGTAGCAGTTTGTTAGGAGGCTGAGAGCTAGTGTTCCCCTCCATTTTTGTTTGTTGGTTGTACTTGGTTGGTTAGGTATGAACATTTTTCCCTTTTTTTGCGATGGGGGTTTGGGGTTTCACACTGTTATGTTGGTCATTTTTGCATACGGTGTCCGAACTCAAATATTATTGGATTTTTAGGGTTTTTATACCTAAAGGCCAAATGTGTTTTAATTTCAAAGTTTTCCAATTTTTGGGGTTTTAACCTTATTTTGTGTGTCACCCTATTTTCTCAGGTTTTCTTGGCATGAGTTTGGTCATGGACCTAGATCATCCATTTGGAAGTCATTCAGACCTTTATTGCACTTTTATGTTGCATTGGTTTGTGTTCTGCATCCGTCCTCCCAAGTCTATCTTTAGTTGAGTGACTTTATGCTTTGTGTTCTCATCCAGTCCTTGTGTTATGATCTTCATGATGGTGGTGCGCCACACACAAGTACATGTGTGTACAATTTTCAAGTAACTTGTAGGGCCCAATTTTTAGTGGTACTTCTAGAAGTTATGATCATTGGGGTTGGGTTTGAAATTTGCATGCCTTTAGGCACTCATTGTTGGATGAGCATGGGTAGGGTAGGGTAGCATAGGAGGGGCTTCTATCCTACAACCTAGTGACTATTTCCCATTGGTTGGAAAAAGAAGTTTTATATAAGTGATAAGTAAATTAAAATACAAGGTGATAATAATTATAAGATAATAAAATGTTTGGGTTGCACACCTTCCATCAAGAAGAGTTGCTACCTAGGTTATGTGCCTTTTGTTGAGAAGAGTAGTTGCCAATACTAGCTTGGACTTTTGGATGCTAAATGACTCTCCATGATGTTAGTCCCTACTTAGTAGCCCATTGAGTGTTTGACCAGGATGTGTAGTTTATGAATTGTCTTTGTCTTGGTTTCAATCATCATACTATCTAATGTGTGTGTTAGCCATGGACATTTTCTTATGTGTATTTGTGGTTGGATCATTATCTCTATTAGCACAATGGTTGTGGTCCTACAAGTTTTACATGGTTGTGATGCATAGCTACCTATACCACTGCTGGGGACCGGTGTACAGAGATAGTCTCTTGTCCTATTGTGACCATTGCTAGATATTTTCACTTGGTACTTTAGGTTCCAGAGTATGCTTTCTTGTGATTTATGCTTTCATTGGGATGCTTGTATATCATATTTAGATGATGTGGGTTATTGATGCATTTCCTTATTATGATGATTAGCATATGATAGATGATGTTATCTATTGTGTAGGAGTATCTTATGCTTTACTTCTAGCATGTTAGATTTCCTTATGATTATGTTGTAGCATGTTTTAGTAGTGATGCCCTTATATGATAGTACCGATTATCTAATTGGTAGCTTGGGATGTTACATGTGGGGGATGGCTAGGGCCCATGATGGTCTTATGATGCTATTATGGTTGGGAGGAACTGTGTACTTAGCTTAGTTGTACTGTTCATTGTGATGTTGTTTTAGTACACTATGATGTTTCCTTTTGTACTTTTCCTTCATTACTTGATTATATGTTTAGATTTAGATTTTGGCTTTTTGTCTTTCAGTTATTGTTTGGGTGTCCTTTCCTCAAGATGTAGATCTAGTTCTCCTCGGTGTGGAGAAAATTTATGTCTTAGTTTTTTTACCTTTTTGTTACTAGCTTGTTGTCTTGGGATATCATGCAAAATCATACTTTCTTGCACAAGAATGCAAGATCTCAAGTAGTGTGTTGGGTTTCTTCACATGGCCTTTTGCACTTTCTTGCACGAAACCCAACACAAATTTTAGGTTTCTTGGTTGTTTGGCCAAGTAACTTCTCATGTCATGTGGTGCACATCCTCATGTGGATTGAACTTCCTCGTGTGGCATGCTACACATCTTTGTGCGAGAATCTGTTAGTATGTGGTCCTCGCAAGAAAAACAAGGGGCATCTCCATTAGTTTTTAGGGTTTGAATTTTGGTGATTCTAGTACCCTTTGGGTTTACTTAATTTTCCATGCCTTGACAGATCTTTGTTTCTTTGTATGGTTTTCATTTCTATTTTCTATTTTCTGTGGTGTGTGTGCTAGTTCGAGTAGTGGCATTTGGAGATTTTTTAGTTTTTAGGATGGTGGTTAAGTCTTTCGTTATGATCTAAGTGATCCGTGTATGATGTTGTCATGTGCACTCATACATGTTTAATTTTTTTAAAAAATCTTGGCTTGTATTTCATCCTTGTTGTAAGGATCTCCTCGCGGGGCATTACATCTGGTATCAGAGTCCATGTTGCAACATTGGGATCTCTATGTTATACTTCCACTATGGTTTTGTTTTTATTGTGTATTGCTATATTATGTGTGATTATTTGATATCTTGTTAGTTCATGGTTTTCAGTCTTATGCTCATGACCCAGTTGTTCTAACACTGTGTTGTTGTCCCCATAGTGATGCCTAATACATGTAGACCTAGTGTTTAGGGTGGTTCCCATAATAGTAATCATGGAGAAGAATACCAGGGTATAATATAGTGGCAAATTTTCATATTTTCGTGAATTTGACATTTTGCCAATGTTATTTTTGGCGATTTCTGAGCCCTTCCATGGTTTCCTGGTCGCCAAACTTTTTTGGGTTTACCTGGTTGCCTAGCATTGTAATCGCCAAGGCAAATGTTACGTTTGAGTTTTTCCCTGGTGGTATCGCCTTTCACGCAGCCGACCAGGTAACGCTTATTGTGGAATGTTCGCTGGGTTTCAAGTTTCTGTTTCATGCCGTATGGGAGAATTCGCCATCCCAGTTTCATTTTACCGTGGAGGAGTTGGCTCGTTTCACGTTATGGGAAGTCAAGGAGTCGGCTCATTTCGCCAACACTCTTTCATTTTGTCGTGGAAGAGTCGGCTCGTTTGGCATGGTAAATTGGTAATTGTATTGATTTGTAATGTGTATAAATCCAAATTCGCCCAAGCAATGAGACATTCACTAAATACCATTGGCACTCCATCAAATTTCTGGCAGCGCAGGACACATCGCGGGCACGACTCAGACTCCAGAGATAGCTTCCACAAGTGTTGGTACACTGGTATGTGCAGCTGTGCTGTAAAATACTCTCCTTGAGCTTATGTAGTTTAATTTAATTAGAAGCTTATCTACAGTTTCCTTTCTTATCTCATTTTCATTAGAATTTTTTCAAAAAGTGGACGCAATGCTGAAAGTTGCTGGCGATGTTAATGGTTTTTAAAGCTTGCATGCATGGATTCGTGAAAATGTGAAGTCTATTTCCTACCAACTTTCTACTGAGATTTGTGAAAGATTCCCTCGAAGTCATTTCCCTTTAATCTTTGCGAACATGCAAAATCCTTGCCATCGCGGTCTCGCGGCTACTGGAAGTCTTTGCCCTTTAACCGTTGCGAACATGCAAAATCCTTGCCATCGCGGTCTCATGGCTACTGGAAGTCTTTCTTTTAAACCGCTGTGAACATGAAAAATCCTTGCCATCGCGGTATCGCGGCTTCTGGAAGTCTTCCCTTTAACCGCTACGAACATGTGAAATCTTTGCCATCATGGTCTCGCGGCTGCTGGAAGTCTTTTCCCTTTAACCTCTACGAACATGCGAAATCATTGCCATCGCGGTCTCACGACTTCTGGAAGTCTTTTCCCTTTAACTACTGCGAAGTGCTAACATCTGATGGTGTGATCTCCCTTTTTCGTGACTTCACGACATAAAAGTTCACCATCATTTAAATCGGCGATGATGCGATCTCTACCCTCCTCGCGATTTCGCAACACAATCTCCTTTGTCTTTTCAACTAGCTATGATGCAATCTCTGCCCTCCTCGCGGTTTTGCAACATAAAACTATTAACTTTCACTTTGACAGTGACATTGTGATAGACCTGTTAAAGCCTTTCTCACGGTTGTGCAACTGCCAAGTTGCCAACTTCAAACTGATAAAACTATCATACCACTCCTTTGTACCAATTCCCTAGCCCTTCCATGGTATGTTTTTTTTTAACCTTGAATACAATAAAATTATTTGCCCAAAAGAATTAAAATTTTACTATGATTATTATTTTTTTGTTCGCCAATGTATAAATATTTTGTGGTTTTAAACGGATACTGAAGGTAATACTGCTTATTCTCAGGGAAGTAAAGTTTAAACAGATTATTAGTGGATTGAGATGTCAGGGGAGGGTGAGTCTGTAACTAATATTGCTCAGTCTCAGGGAAGTGACAAGGGAAAGACCCCCAAGGGCAGTGAAGGGATTAATCTTACATCAAAATGCCGAAAACTTAGAGATACTACCATAAAGGCTTTCTTTGGAATTGACAATGTTTCTGGTCCACCAACTTTGGAAAGTACAAGTGCAGAAGGAAATCACAATACCTCACCACCACTAGAAGAGCAGGTTGTTATTCAATTAAATCAAAATGCATCAAATGAGGATAACAATGTTCGAACAACAGAAGATGTTGTAACAGAAGATAATATTGATGTTGGTAGGAAGAAAAGAAAAAGGAATGTAAAAATGGGGCGGGAGTGGGAAATGAAAAGGACTTTCCAGGTTGATTGGGTAGCAAAGTACTGGTTTATTGAACCAGTCACAAACAATGATGAACCACCAACAGAATGCAAGTGTACGATTTGTACCTGGAAAACTAAAAGAGAGAAAAAGTTGCAGTTAAAGCTCGACACTATAGAAAAACATATTGGTAAGGTTTATGAAAAAAAAATCATAGATGGAAAGGAAGTAGCGGCAGTGAGATGGAAATCAAAGGAAGAATGCCTTCATGTTAAGTATGCCATAGAATATGAAGAGCATTTCAAGAAAATAGCGGTAATTGGTAGTGGCAGTAGTGGCAATCCAATCAAGGATGGGCTTCAACATGCAGCCAATGATGCAAACTTGGCAAAGACTGTTCAGATGAGTGTTATTTTTCATATTCTATCTAGAGGGCGTCCTATGAGAGACTTTTCAGAATATGGTAATTTATTATCTTTTTTGAGAGTTCCTCACTATCCTATGTCACATTGGTCAATATACGCTGGATGGGAAATGACAAGCTGTCTTGCTAAGGTGGAAAAACAAAATGTACAGGAGAGAGTAAAAGAATCCAAGTTCATTTCATTATCCTTAGATGAAGTCACTGCGGTAGATAACACTGCTTGGGTCTGTATGCATGTATATACTATAAAAGATCATGTCCATCAAGCTAATCTACTTTGTGTTCATAAAATGAGGGCCAATTCAACTGCAAAAAATTTATATTTAGAAGTTAAGAAAGCTTTGAATGAAATTGCTAGTATGGATGACTTGACAATTGCAAAGAAGTTAGTGTGTGTCGGAGCTGATGGAGCTGCAGTAATGCAAGGGCAAAGGACTGGTCTTTGTGCAAGATTACAAACAAGTATTGCACCTTATATGCTTGGCATACACTGCATGGCCCACTGAATGAATTTAGCATATAAGATTGTAAGTACTTTTCCTACAGTGTCAAAAGTTGAAGATCTAATCCGTGAGCTCCACTCGTACTTTTGCAGAAGTCCTAAACGCTTTGCAGAATTTAAGATTTTTTCTGAGGGAGTAACAGCAGGAAATAAGATTCTCAAGGATGTTGAGACCAGATGGATATCTTTGCATGGACCAACAGAATGAGTTCTAGCAGAATATCAATCCTTGATTGGAGTTCTATATGAGCAACGCCTTACAGTGGACAGAGCTCCTGATTTGTTAAATAAGTTAAGTGATATAGAGAACCTATTAACTTTAGCCAGTCTTCTCCCCATGCTGGATTTAATGAACAAACTTGTTAAGAAAGCCCAAGACAGAACTATGTATATTCATGAGTATTCTGATTTACGTAAAATGACATGCATGGCTCTGGATTCTTTGTATTTAGATCTCTCAGGTCATAGCCCAATTTTTTCAAGGTGGGAGATAATTACAGATTTGAATCATGCTGAGAATTTTTTACAATTCAATGGGAAAAATGAGCTATGTGTGTTTGTGAAAGGATTTCAAATACCAATGCACCAATCTAAAACAACCAAGAGAGGCAGAGTACTACCAGTTAGAAAGGATGATTTTGACAAGATTGTTAAATCTGTTAGTGAAAATGTGAAGTCTATTTCCTACCAACTTTCAAGTGAGATTTGTGAAAGATTCCCTCGAGAAGAAATTCTTGAAGCCATGAGTTGTGTGTTTCCTCAATTTTGGAAACACTTTGGACATAATCCAACTGATGCAAAGTTGTTTCATAACAAACTTGACGAATTGATAACATAGTTTTCAAAGCATACAGATTGCAATGGACAACTAATAAAAGGAATCTTAGATTCAAATAATCTTAAAAATCAATGTAAACTTTTTGCATTGTGTATGAAAAACTAGATGGAAAACTTTGAGAATCCATTCGATCCTGGTGCAATAACAAGGCTCTGGAAAAGGATAAGTCAGAGTGAAGTATTACGTACTTCAATATCAGAATATTTCAAACTTGCTGATTTATGTCAAACAATGATATTAGGGTCGGTGGAAGATGAGAGAGTTTTCAGTGCATTTGGGTTTTTGAAATCAAATGTCAGAAACAAACTAGACAAAAATTTGGAAACTTGTTTGAGGTTGTTTGTTACTCAATACAATGTTAGAGATTTTCCTTATGATAGGTCATTGGCCATTTGGAATTCCACACGTGAAAGACGAGGCCTTTGCAACACTTTAAAAGATGGTGGTTCTACTTCTACTGTTGACTCCAACATAAATGATGAATTTAGGTCTCAAAGTCAAAATGAAGATGAAGATTTTACGGATTTTGAATACCCGATTCAGAATGAAGAGGAACCTATTAGTACTAGTTAGACTTTAGTTTCATATTTGAGACTGATTCAATGAAGTGAATTGTGATTTAGTAATGTAGCATTCAGTTCTAAGGAATTTATAGGTCTACTTCAGTTCTTCCATATTCATTATTCAGTCATATTGCAATTACAATTTACAAAAATTGACTTCAAGATTTTTGTTACTCTATTGTTGACATAATGTTATTTTTGTACCTTTCTCTTGATTTGAGTTCAAGATTTTTGTTACTTGTTACTCTATTCATATTGTTGACACAATGTTATTTTTGTATCTTTCTCTTGATTTAGTTGTTTGATAATAAAAAAAGAGATAATAGAGACGTGTGCAAAGACCATAACATCACAGAGAACTACTGACTACGAAACATAATGGAAAATTGAAATACATAGAGTTGGAACAATATCTGCTCAATTATACTTCAGTCTTAATCTGAAAAATAACAACAGATCGGACCATTTTAAGCCTTGGGAACTCATATTTATATCACTTGAGTTGCAACAAGCTTCAGGCTTACAAAGGTTACATAATGATTCATTACAAAAGACAAAAGATAACAACAATTAAGATAATCATTACAATTTGTTGAAACCTTTTGTGACATATTTTAACAGAAAAAGGGGAAACAATTACAAAATGTGACAAGTGGCAAGTGATCATTAAGCCTGTCTTCCAGTTCTAACTACAACATTACCCATAGCGGATGCACCGCAAAGGTAAGGTAATCTGTTATGATGAACAGCTTCTCTTTGATATTCTACTGCAACACTTGTCCTCCAATTGATTCCCCGGGGCTACCATCTTTTGTGCTAATCATCTTCTACTGAAGGGATTGCTTTGATATCTGCTATAATGTTGAAACCTTTTGTGACATATTTTAACAAAAAAAGGGGAAACAATTAAAAATGTGACAAGTGGCAAGTGATCATTAAGCTTGTCTTCCAGTTCTAACTACAGCATTACCCACAGCGGATGTACCGCAAAGGTAAGGTAATCTGTTATGATGAACAGCTTCTCTTTGATATTCTTCTACAACACTTGTCCTCCAATTGATTCCCCAGGGCCACCATCTTTTGTGCTAATCATCTTCTACTAAAGGGATTGCTTTGATATCTGCTATAACCTCCCAGATGGCAATATCTGTATCCACAATAGGCCATGCTGTATTTCTAACTGCCTCTAATTCACTCATGTTTTTAGTCCATTTTGCATCTGTGATGGCTTTACCTTCTCCACTAATTTTGTTCATATCTGCTTCAATTTTGTATGTCATATCAATCATATCATTTACAACTTGATCACTTGATTCACCTCTTGAAAATGCTATAAATCTTGGATGGTCTAATATTAGATCAAAAGATTCAGACCACTCTTGCCAAGATTTGACATACCCTTCATTGTTCAAAATTGTTGGAATGAAATCTGGGGTACCCAATGCTATGCTTTTCAATTTTCCCCTTACTGCTTCAATCTTACCAATGAAGAATGAATTCAATTCTTTAACTTGATGTATCATTTTCCTTATAGGAACAATGATCTCCTTAGGTAGTTCCTTTTTCTGTGTGAGTAAAGGAACTAACCTATCAAAGAATTGAATGTATGGCCCCCACTGGGCATACAATGGAGGTAATAGTGATAAAGCCTCAGAGCATTGGTATTCATTACTCTATAGAGTAATGTACATACTATGTACATTTACAGAGGCTTTCTTTAAAGCAGTGATTCTATGAATCAAAAACTATTTCATTGTCCTGATCTTTGCATCATTGCTAATCTCAAACTCATCCACATCCATATGTGTTACTGGATGTGGTTCTTCTGCTATCTGGTCAGTTTGAATATTCTGGTCTTGTACCTCCCTTACTCTTAGTGACCTTTCTTCTCTTTTCAAATCTTCATTCTCCTTTTTTGATTCCTCCAAAGCGTGTTGCAGAACATATGTTTTTCTCATTTCCTCTTCATACTTCTTCCTGGCGTCAAGGTACTATTCATATGTTTGCACTAGTTGTTCTTGAAGAATATCAATCTTGTTCTTTCCTAGCATAGCAGTAGTGTTTTGGAGGTTATAAATTTGATCTGAAGAAGTTGAATGTGCATTCCAAAAAATTGCATTACCTACCGGTGTCTCTTTAATTTCCATCAGGGTAGGCTTCTGTGATTCTGGAGCTACACTCCAAATAGCCATTGTCTTAGTATCTATATTAAATCCTGCCCCCTGCAATTCACCAAATGGATTAATCTCCTCATAAGAGATTGATTTTTATTGTCTCCTCATTTGATCAAGCAGAAATGATGAACTAATATCCCATCCTAGGAAAACTATCATACCACTCCTTTGTACCAATTCCCTAGCCTCCTCTACGGTGAGGCTTTTACTGTTAGGATCATAGGCTTGGAGCTTCTGCACCATTTCAGTCACTTTTTCATCTGTGTCTCTAGGTTTTACATGCAAAGAAAGTTCATTCTGTTTGAGTTTATACAAAAAACTTTTGAATTCTTCACTCTTGATAAAATCATCATCCTTCATGAATTCTTGAGCTTGTATAATTCTGTCATCCAGCTTCATGGACTGCAGTTCTAAACTACTGGGTCTCATCTCCTCTTCAGTAGCTTGATCAATTAAGAACTTTTTTTTGGCATCATCAAAATACCTAGTTCCTTTTGGAAGCACTTGTAAGGCTTTCTCTCTAGCCTTTTCTGGAACCTCAATATATTTTTGTTTCTTCTTGCCCCCTTTATCCCAGTCTGAAGGGCCAGGCTGATCTTCTTCATCACTAATTTCCAATACAACATCTGCCTCTAGAGAAGAAGGGTTTAACCTATCTCTAGCATTTAGAGGAACTTGAGCCATAATGTTATCAAACTCCTCAATACACTTATCAATTTGTTTAAAATAGGGTAAATCAGAATAGAAGCCCTGGAAATTAGGATCTACTTTCTTCATTTCTTCCTCTACTGAGAGAATTTCTCTCCACTTCTGCATCCTATCAGCACAGACATCTTCATACAATACATCCCTAATGACATCCTCTTCCCAAATTTTCCTTCCAATGACGACATTATAACCCCTCATTTGTTTAAGAGCACTTGTAACAATGTTATATGGGTCATAAACCCTAGTGGGGGCAGTGGGGAAATTTAACTCTCTTAGGAAGGCATCAACTTCCTCAATGGCCTCTTTACCAATTTCAAAATCCCCTACTTTGAAATTTCTACACAAAAAAGACCCCTTTTTAATGGTTGGCCCTAGATATTCTCTATTCATGGATAACAACTGCCAGAAAATTTCCACTACACCCACCCTCTCTGGTACATATCTTGGCAAGAAATGAGGGGGTTGGGAACAACCAAAAATTCTAATCACTGTACAATTTGCTAACAAAAAGGCACTGCCCCAATCATGATCAATTGGTCCCTCATCATTAAAACACAAAGTTGGTCTAACAATCTTCCTGATTAACCTAGGTAATCTTTCCAATTTTGAACCTAACATCCTATGAATAGTTGCAACAAAATCATTATAAAAAGCGAGGGAATTAGAAAAAGAGTAGAACCTCTGCCATAATCTTGTCCATCTTTGAACAGGCAATGCTTCTCCGAAATTGTCCAAACCTTCAATGAAACTGGAATCCACATGGCCCATGTTGTAGAAGAGGATGAGATGCATAAGCACCGAGTAATGTAGAAATTTGAAATTGTCAAGATCACCTTGCTGAGCTGTCACCATTTGCTGATGAATACTATCAGCAATGAATGTTCCAAAATCATACCCCACATTAGTATGTGGGTCATGAATGTCTAGAGCTATCACATACAATGCTGGGGAGGCATCCATGGATCCATATACTCCCAATAGTTTGTTCAATCTGAAAACTATTTTCTAAAAGTATGCACAGAAATATGAGCGTATAAAATCAATAACCATTTTTGGGAATTCTCCTTTCATCTTGTTTTTATTTTCCCTCAGGATATGTCGCAACATTGCATGTGTTGTATAGAAATCTCTTTGTTTCTCAAATGCTGCTGCCAATTTTTCTAGGTTAATAGGAACTGACATGGGACCCTGCAAATTAAATGCTTCAACAAAAGCATCCTTACTTAACGTACAGAGAACGCTCATATCATTTCTATGAAAGGACCGAGTGGTTGGATTATATGCATTTACCAGTGCCTTGATAAGGTCAACATCCACGTATACCTCCGGCATTATCAACTTTCCTAGGTTCCTCGTCCATGGATTTGAGACGGGAACCTTCTGCACCCTATTCTTGTAAAAGTACAAAAACAATTCAGTTCCATTGGTGTATGGTACTTGAGCATCTCTACAGAAGCTGTAAGCATCTCTAAACGCGTGGACATTAGCACTTTGAGCATTGGAAGATTTAGGGAGAATCTTCAACCATTCTTCTGCAAATTTGGTAGACAATGAAACCTTGCTGCCCTCTCCAGTGCCCTTCTTTACTGATGATTCTACTTGTGCCATTCTGATCTTACTGCAAATTCTTGAATCGTTTTGCTCTGTTAGCTATAGATACCTGAGAATTCTAGTTTTTTGCAACTTCCTGATGGGCCATGGCATTAAATTGTTAAATTTTAATGGCTTTAAAGTTTGAAAGCTTGCACGTGCATGGATATCTATTATCGATCACTACCAGTAGTAACTACTACCTTTATTATCGATCAACTCATCAGCTGTCCAGAATCAGATAATAGATTTGAAAACCTAATCTTTTGTACCTTCAAAATTTCAAGCTTCAAAAATACATTATCATTGACAATTGTACAATCTTATGAGTTGCGAAACCCTTCATTCTATGCTCTGTCGCAATCGGTTCAACTTAACCTTGAAATCTTTTCGCGAAACTATGAAACCCTTCTTTTTCTTTTCTCGGGCTATCACAACAGTTAAATCAAATATTCTCTTTATCCTTGCAACCTTGTGATTAGCCTTATATCCTCTTCTAATGAGATTCCCCTTTTGTCGCAGCTTTAGAACTTAACACGTTTCACATCGCGTTGTCGCAGTTGTGAAAACCCATTTCCTTCTAACCGGTGCGAAGTGGCGAACACTGCTTCATCTTAACCTTTTGCGACTTCGCAGGATGATATATCTTTCCCCTTTCACCGCTACAAACATGAGAAAACTACCTGAATTAACATTTCGCGGTCTCGCAACCAACAGACTAACTGCCTGCATAAAACCTCCGACCTTGCGATCTCCCTTTTCCCGACTGGCGGAAGTCCTTGCCCTTTAACCGCTGTGAACATGCGAAAACTACTTGAATTAACATTTCGCGGTCTCGCAACCAACAGACTAACTGCCTAAATAAAACTTTCGATGATCCGATTTCCTTTTCGCGACTTCGTAACATAAAAGTTCAAACTGATGAAACCCTTTGCGAACCTCCGATACCATCGACTTCGCATATGTTTTTTTTAACCTTGAATACAATGAATTGATTCACCCAAAAACTTAAAATTTTAATGTGATTATTATTTTTTGTTCGCCAATGTATAATTTTTTTGTGGTTTTAAAATAACACAATTCGCCCAAATTTTACGCATTGTTTGAGAGACTATGAATGATTCGCCAATGGAGATTATTATTTTTTCTTTGTAAACTATTTTTTTCGCCACAGCAAATAAATTTTTTTGACAGGTTTTTTACACCTTTCGCCAATTTTTTACACCTTTTCTAAAGGAGGGGTTTCTTAAAGTATACCCTGCAAGCTAGGATACAAGATTATTTACAAGCTGGAATATGGTACAAGCTTTGGACAAGATTCGGATATACAAGCTATCCTACAAGGGGGGATACAAGATTTGCAAGCTTTGGTACAAAATTTACAGGCTGAGGTACAAGATTTACAAGCTGAGGTATAAGATTTACAAGCTGAGGTACAAGACTTACAAGCTATACAGGAGGTATTTACAAGCTCCATTAGATTTTGGATATTTGGTTGGAACACCAAGAGAACAAGCAAGTGTTTTATGGGATGGCGAGTGAATGGATGAGGGATAGGATAGTGATAGATAATGGATTAGTCTTAGTACACAAGGCACCTGAATTACTAGGTTTTCACCAAGGTACCTATCCAAGGCGCTTGAATTGCCAAGTTTTTACCATTGGACGCTTATTTCTCTTTACTCTTTTTTTTTGTATTTTTCAAAAGCTGGGTATACCAAGGATCTTCAAGCATAGAACTTCTTGAGATGAATGATGTTAGTAGGATCATTCAAGAGTTCTCCTTCCGGTGTAGATAGCTGATAGGCTCTGGAGCCAAAGGAGGCAGTGAAAACATAAGGACCAAGCCAAGTAGGTTCAAAATTGCCTTTCTTTTCTCAATCTTCTTGGACTTTCATGTTTTCTTTGAGGACCATGTTACCCGACTGAAAGTGTCATGGAAGCACCTTCTTGTTGAAATTCCTTTTGAGATGAGTTTGATAGACTATGAGATGATTATAGGCTTGTTGTTGCTTCTCATCTAAGAGATCTAGTTGGGCGAGTCTAGCTATTATGTATTCTTCATCTGATATTTGCCCTCGCAAAGATATGCACACGGAGGGAAGTTCAACCTCTATGGGTAGTACCACTTTGGCACCATAAACTAGGGAGTATGGAGTTGTGCTTGTGGATGCATGAAAGGAGGTTTGATAGGCCCATAGGGTTGGATTTATTTGTAGGTGCCAATCACGGCCAGAATCATTGACAACTTTCTTTAAGATTTTGAGGAGGGTTTTGTTAGTTGCCTCTGCCTGGCCATTACCTTGTGGGAAATATGGGCTAGAAAAGTGGTGATGGATGTGGAGGGAAGTACATAATTTTGCCATGTCGAGATTTTCAAATTTACCTCCATGGTCGGTGAAGATGGTGAATGGGATACCAAAGCGGCAAACAATGTGGTACAAGATGAACTTGGAGACCTAAACTCCTGTAGCTAAGACTAGGGGGACTGCTTCCACCCACTTAGTGAAATAGTCTGTAGCTGTTATTATCCATTTATGTCCATCAGATGAGAGAGGTGTGATAGTTCCAACTAGATTAAGGCCCCAACAAGTGAAAGGCCAAGGTGGTGCAATAGGTTGTAGATCCTATGCTAGAGCGTGCATAAGATTTGTGTGTTGCTAACATGGGAGACATTTTCTGACAAAGTCATAGGAGTCTTCTTCGATGGTAGGCCAATAGTAGCTTGCTCTAAAGATTTTTTGCGCTAGGACAATATCACTCGTGTGGGCACCGCAAAGTTCAGAGTGTACTTTTTTTAATGCCATCGTGGCCTCATTTTCATTCAACATCGAGAGAGAGTATCATGATAATCCTGACGATATAGGGTATTGGCTATGATAACATAGCGGGATGATTTTTGAATGAGGTTCTGGCATTGGGTACGTGTGAGGTGAGGGGATATAATACCATCGTTAAGGTATGCGTAAATCTCATGGTACCAAGGGGATTAGGGACCAACCAAGATACAAACATGGTTGGAGTCATCATTCGCATAGGTAGGTGTGAGGAGCTTGTCATGTCCCCTTTTCAAATAATAAAAAAATAATAATCTTTGCTAAGTCAGGCAAGCCCAAGAAAGTGAAGTTTCAGAAAAAGGGGGTTAATCTTTGGAAACCATTGGACTAATAAATGAAATTATTATTAAAATATGTTTCATTAACCTCTCTTGGACGTTAGTTACGGTTATGCCCTCTTTTAAGGGGTTTGGAGGCATTTTGGGCAAATTCCAGAACTTGATTTTTGCTCATTCTTTGTTATTCTTCAGAGGCTGCCAAACCTGTGGAGAAGGAGACCCAAGAACGGGAGTTTGCAGGTTTCTAGGAAGGCTAAGGATGGGAGTTTGAAGCCATTCCATGTGCATGCTCTTACAGAGTTTTCCTTTGTGCTGAACAGTGCAGATTTGTGGGTTTTCAGGTGTGTTTTTTGTATGAGTTTGGTGTTTTCAGTTGAGTATTTCATATCAGTTTGGGTTGCTACTGTATTTCAGAATTTAAGATGTTAAAATAGAGCTGAATATTTGTATTGGGACGTGATTAAACTTTTGAGATAGATTATTAGTGTTTTTGTGGTGTTTCCGGGCATTTTTGTGTTAATTTCGGGAGCCCGATGAGCATAGTTTTTGTCCTACATTTGAGAACTGTTGTGTAAAGGGTATACGGATCTAGAAATTTTATTTTGTAGGATTTTATGCTGCTGAAATTTTTTTAAAAATTTCCACTTTCAGATTTATTAATAATAGGTGAAGCTGTGAAGATTTTGGCACAATTTCTGGCATACCCGATTTGGAGTTTCTTGAGAAATTTGGTGGATCTTTGTGATATTAGTTGTTTGATCTTGAAAATCTGATTAGAGGTTGGAAATATCATAAAAAATCAGAAAAAAGACATTTCAATGGTATCAGAGCCATGATCTTGCCAGCCTGAGGGTTTGTAGAAGTTTTCATGTCAGTTTTGACAACTACCCAGATCTTGCATGTCAGTTTTGACAACTACCCAGAGCTTGCATGTCATAATTTATGGTTGCATGTTGCTTCTAATCAGCTGAATGTCAAAATTTATGGTTACATTCTACTTCTAATCATTTGCATGTTAGTTCTTGGTGAATTTGGTGGTTGTAGAAGTTTGCATGTCAGTTTTGACAACTACCCAGATCTTGCATGTCATAATTTATGATTGCATGTTGCTTCTAATCAGTTGCATGTCAAAATTTATGGTTGCATGCTACTTCTAATCATTTTCATGTTAGTTCTTGGTGAATTTTGTGGTTGCATGTTGCTTCTAATCAGTTGCATGTCAAAATCTATGGTTGCATGCTACTTCTAATCATTTGCATGTTAGTTCTTGGTGTTTGAAGAAGTTATATCCCATTGGGGTTACACTCTACTTTATCCAGAATGGAAAGGTATAGTACAGAGTCTCAGAGGAAACGATCTTGGATAATTGATATCCAGAGTCAAAACAGTAAAAAGGATGGTTATTTAGACATTTGAAATAAACTTATGAAAATAAGCCATGACATGTCTGAACAGTTGGTTGAGCACCACCATATAATGAATGACATGTTGTCCGACCCAGCTAAGGTGGATAAGTTGATTGGATTTCTATTTGGAAAATTTTCTCATAGGACAGATGACATAATTCCTAAGAACTTGCATGAGGAGTTTGAGAAACTAACTGATAGCCAGGTAGAGGTCTCAAATTCTACTCTGCCAGAGGAGGTGGTGGGAAAGGATATTACACAGATTGATAGTAACGGTCAACTTGATACTCAAATTGAGACAATTGTTTACAGGTGGTCAAAGGGTGATGCCACAGGTATTCAGGATGGTATAGTTACAATAGGCAATGACTACAATGTAGTGGGTTCAAATTATGATTATGAGGATGTTGTTGTGCAGGATGGTGAGATACCTAGTAGAGATGAGCAAACATTGAGCATTCATGACTTTTCTGAGAAAGAGTACCAGGCATAGTTAGATGCTTCATCACATGAGGTTGAGGCTGGTAGTACTTCACATGATTTGTCTAGCCAGCTAAAGGTGAACAAAGATAGTATTATGACTTCATTATCTCATCATGACAGGTATGTGGAGTTAGTTGGTATTGGTCATATTACTCAAGTGAGGAGTTTGCTTGAGTTACTAGTTGATTCTAGTTTATGGATATGGACTCGAGATTGTTATATTGGCATTTGGGATTCATCTGACTGGACATCTTTAACACTTTTTGGTAGTAGTGTTTGTTTGGGTGCTATCATGGATTTGATTAGCAGATTACACGGTGTTGTCTTTTCTTGTGCAGTATCTTGTCTGATGTTGGTATTAGTTTTCATACATCGATGTTGGGATTTGTTCATATATCCAGTCGACTATACTTGCTGGAATGTGTTGATGATATTTCATATTTGGTAGTGTGTATAGATGAGTCCCAAGATCATATTGGCATTGATGACATCCAGGAGGATGCAGTGGGCAGTTTTGAAGACTTAGTTTCCTTGGGTATAGAGGAGTTGGATAAAAATGCTAATGTTTTTGATACTCCGTATGTTGATATGAGTTTTAGATTTGATTCACAGGATATGGATGGTAATACTCTAAAGACTAGTAACTTTGAGGATATTCCTCTAGACAGTGCATCAGAGGAGGTTTGGAGGAGACAGTCAAGCCAGTGCCATCATGTGTCTAATCAATTGAGAGTTAGTGACCGAGACATTGCTATCACTTGCCAGCATTTCGATGTTGCTCATCAGTTGTTAACAGTTTATGGATGGGGTTCTCCTACTAGTGATGAGCAGGGAGGCAGTTATCTTTCCTTGACAGAGTTCCACTCTTTATGGGAGGCTATCCAGATTCTGAGATAGGATTATATGCAGTTGGTAGCCAACAGAGATTATCTTATGAAGTGGGGCAGTACAGCATATGATGCATTGTTGGCCAAGGAAGATGAGGTGAGTGAGCTTACTGAGCAGCTTGAGGTGACTTTTGAGATTCTTGAGAGTACACAATTGGCTTTCAAGGAGTCGCAGTTTCATTTGGCTAAGGTGACCATGGAGTTAGAGCGACTACAGTCTTTACCTGATTCTATACAGTCACAAGCTGTGGTGTTTGGTGATCTAAGGATGTCCATGGCCGAGATTGTCAGAGACAGTGGAGATGGGGATGCATCCATTCTTGATACTAACATTGGCATATCAGGTTTATTCCCACTAGAGTCAGGGTCAGTTGAGTTGGGTGTTGTAGCATATTGTTGTATGCCTGACATGGTGGTGGCCTCTAGTATTGATGGCACAGAGACTAGAGATGTATCAAAGATCATGTGTGATGTTGGTGAGTCGGCAGTTGGCATGGTTCCTGCTAGTAATACTACTCCCTTGGTGATATCTTCGGAGGTAGTAGTCAGTTCCAACATGGTTAATGATCAATTGTAGTTAGTTTCATCTGGATTATAGTCTAAGCCACTGACTGAGATTGGCACATTCTATCGGCATTACACTGTGAGGTACGCTCATCAATTTACCTTTGATGACCTTGTTGATGAGATAATGATACAGAGATGTACTTTGGTTCCTAGTGCTTATCATCAGTTATGGGACAATTTGATGCCTCAAGATGAGAGTTGTGATGGGCATGACATGGTGATAGGTTCTGCAGTTGACAGCTTGATAATATGTAACTTAGAGAAGGAGTTTGGGAGTGATGCTTCAGTGGGTGTTGTTATTGATTCTACTCCTTTGGCTATGACATCTCCTGACTTAGCTAGTGATCAGTCACAGTGGGTTGTATCACTTGTTCATGGTGAGCTATTGACTGAGGTTGGTTTTTTTAATCAACATTATATTGCAGGGTATGTACATCAGTTAGCATTTGATCCTTGTTTTGAGGAGTTGATGGCAGAAAAATTTGGTTTGGATTCCATTTCTTACTCTTTATCTTATAATGTCTTTTCACCATCAGCAGTGCATGGGAGTTATGGTTATGAGATAGTGGCCGGTGATTTGCAGAGTTGTGTTGACTACATGAGTTGTACAGTGTGTGGATTCTCCATACTTGGTACAGTTTCATTCGAGAGCATTCACCATTGTTGCAGAGTTGGATTGTACATTCTGTATAGGCCAGTGGGATGCGTTGATGGTATTTACTGTGTTGGTAGTTTGATTTGTCCACTTTACTTGGGTTCTGATGTTCTAAGAGTTTGTGTCTCATGGGTTTTTGACTATGATGGTGGTGATTTTGGAGTTTGGTTGAGCTCTAATTTTCAGTTTGATTATGGATTCCTCTTGGTCATATTGCAGAGGATATTGCAGGAGCCTGTGTTAATTGGTAGTAGTATAGTTCATGACTACATTTGGGATCCAGGTGGATTGATTGGTTTATTGTTTAGCCATTGCTTGAGGACAAGAAATTTTTGGGAGGGGAGGACTTTTCATGTCCCCTTTTCAAATAAAAAAAAAATAATAATCTTTGCTAAGTCAGGCAAGCCCAAGAAAGTGAAGTTTCAGAAAAAGGGGGTTAATCTTTGGAAACCATTGGACTAATAAATGAAATTATTATTAAAATATGTTTCATTAACCTCTCTTGGACGTTAGTTATGGTTATGCCCTCTTTTAAGGGGTTTGGAGGCATTTTGGGCAAATTCCAGAACTTGAATTTTGCTCATTATTTGTTATTCTTCAGAGGCTGCCAAACCTGTGGAGAAGGAGACCCAAGAATGGGAGTTTGCAGGTTTCCAGGGAGACCCAAGAATGGGAGTTTTCAGGTTTCTAGGAAGGCTAAGGATGGGAGTTTGAAGCCATTCCATGTGCATGCTCATACAGAGTTTGCCTTTGTGCTGAACAGTGCAGATTTGTGGGTTTTCGGGTGTGTTTTTTGTATGAGTTTGGTGTTTTCAGTTGAGTATTTCATATCAGTTTGGGTTGCTGCTGTATTTCAGACTTTAAGATGTTAAAATAGAGCTGAATATTTGTATTGGGATGTGATTAAACTTTTGAGATAGATTATTAGTGTTTTTGTGGTTTTTCCGGGCATTTTTGTGTTAATTTCGGGAGCCCGATGAGCATAGTTTTTGTCCTACATTTGAGAACTATTGTGTAAAGGCTATATGGATCTAGAAATTTTATTTTGTAGGCTTTTATGCTGCTGAAATTTTTGTAAAAATTTTCACTTCCAGATTTATTAATAATAGGTGAAGCTGTGAAGCTTTTGGCACAATTTCTGGCATACCCGATTTGGAGTTTCTTGAGAAATTTGGTGGATCTTTGTGATATTAGTTGTTTGATCTTGAAAATATGATTAGAGGTTGGAAATATCATACAAAATCAGGAAAGGGACATTTCAGAGCTACTCAACTAAAAACTCATACTATGTAGCTACTTGGGGAATTTCCAAGAGTGAGCCGATAATAGCCATAGCGTCTACCGCTTTGTTCTGCATTCGAGGCACTTGTGTAAATTGAAGCTTTGTAAAATGTTGGGTTAGCTGATCAACTAGCTCTTTGTAGGGTAATAGCTTTTCATCTTTGGTTTGATATTCATTTAGGGCTTGCTTGATGATGAGGTGAGAATCACCAAAGATTTGTAACTCAGTGATGTTCCATTCTATAGCTATCTTTAATCCTGCTATGAGAGCCTCATATTCAGCTATATTGTTGGTGCTAGGGAATTGTAGCTTGAAGGCTTTTGGAATGTAATCTCCTTGAGGTGTGACCAACAATATTCCTACCCCTTATCCATGAGATGTGTATGAGCCATCAAAATAAAGTTTCCATGGGGGTTGTTCTTCAATTAGACAGATATGCTCATCTAGAAATTCTGTGATAAAAGGATAAGCATCTATTAGAGGTGCATTAGCTATGTGATTTTCTATAGCTTGCCCTTTGATTGCCTTTCTGTCCACATACTGGATGTCCAATTCTCTAAGGAGCATAACCCATTTGGCCAAACGGCCTGTAAGTGTTGTTCTGGAGAGCATATACTTGAGAGGGTCGATCTTGGAGACTAGTTGGATGGTATGACTTAGCATGTAGTGGTGAATCTTTTGAGTTGAGAAAACAATTTCCAAACAAGCTTTTTCCATAGGAGTATAATTGAGTTCATAACCAACTAGTGTTCTACTAATGTAGTAGATGGCTCTTTCTCTATCATACTCATCAAGCTATGCTAGAAGTGCCCCTAGAGCAGTAGGCATTCCTGACATGTACAAAATCAGGGGACGAACAGGAACTGGTGGAACCAAGATAGGGGGATTGGTGAGATACTGCTTGAGCTGATCGAAGTTGTGCTAACATAAAGGATCCCACTTGAAGTTCTCATCCTTCTTTAGTAAATGTGCAAATGGTGTAAACTTATCTGCAAGATGGGAGATGAAGCGCTAGACGGATTGAAGCTTTCCCTGAAGAGAGCAAAGCTGTCATAATGTTTGGGGAGGAGGCATGTCTAAGATAGCCTTGACCTTCTTGGGGTCAATCTCTATACCTCGTTTAGAAACTATAAAGCCCAAAAGCTTGCCAGATGTGACCCCAAAGACACACTTCTTGGGATTTAGCATGAGATGATATTTGGCTAACCTATCAAAGATTTTCTCCAGGTCAGCAAGATGATCCATGAAAGTATGAGATTTAACCAAGATATCATCCACATAATCCTCCAAAATGCTCTGGATGAGATCATGAAAAATGGTTGCCATAGCTCTTTGATAGGTAGCCCCAGCATTCTTTAGGCCAAAAGGCATCATGTTGTAACAAAAGGTTCCCCAAGGGGTAGTGAATGCTATCTTATGTTGATCCTCTTCTGCAATCTTGATTTGATTGTACCCAAAAAATCCATCCATGAGTGACAAAATTTCATGTCCAGTTGTAAGATCTTCAATCATATCTATGTTGGGCAAGGGAAAATCATCTTTTGGACAAGCTTTGTTAAGATCTCTGAAATCAGTGCAGATTCTAATGTCACCGAAAGGTTTAGTGATGGGGACCATGTTGGAGATCCACTCTGAGTAGTCGATAGGTTGGATAACCTTAGCAGCTAACATTCTTTCTAATTCAGCTTTCACTAGTAATGCCACCTTGGGGTGCATTTTTCTAAGCTTTTGTCTGATGGGATTGATCTTTGGATCAACTGCAAGATGATGAACTACAAGCTTTGGATCAAGTCCTAGCATGTCCTAATATGACCATGCAAATTGGCCAATGTCCTCTCTTAAGACCTCAAAGAGGAGGTCAACTTGGTCTTGTGATAGGGATGCAACAATGTGAACAAGTCTGGGGATCTCTAAAGAACTGATGTTGACTTCTCTAGTATCCTCAATTAGAATAGAAGACACCTCTGGTCGATTATCTTGAGGAGGCAATGCTAAATCCTCATGTTCTGCTTGTGACTCTAGATTTTCTTGTTGAGGGGTTCTCTTCGCTACCTTAGCTAGTCACGAATTCACCTTAGTTCCAATTTTGGGTGTATCAAAACTAGGTTGGGGATTTTCTCCAAAATACCCCTTGGGATCTAGCTTATAGACATAGGCAGAATCTTGCTTTGTTTTCTTGTGAGGTGTTTCAGCTCCCATGAATCTCAGAAGTGCTTCCTCTGATGTGAACTCATCAATGTGTATGATGCTTGGTTGGTCCCAATCTATGAGTTGTGGATGGGCGAGTGGTAGGTCAATGAAATGGATGGATAGTTCTTGGAGAACAGAGTCTTTGAGGAAGATTTGGTTTGGGATATTGTCATAGGCTCTCTTTTCAACTTCCTCAGGAATGTCTTTGATTTTGACAAGGTTGTGGTGAATGTTCAAAAAAGCGTGACCGTCCGTATTGGTGCCCCCAGTTGTGGGTATGCCAAAGCCAAGACCTGACTTCGATTCCCACTTGTGTGTGTCAATGGGACACTGCATTCCTCTTTCTTCTAGTCCTAGACCACCACCTTGATAGCTCTATTTTTCAGTGATGAGCTTATGTTCTTGGGGATACTTTTGGCTGAAGTGATCAAGGGGTGCTTGATTTTTTGGAGGTGCATCCTTATGTAACCAATTGTTGATATCTGGAGTGAGCTCCTCATGAAGAGGGATTTTTGAGGATAGAAAGGTTGTTGGGCCAAATTGTTTGTATCGAGGAGGTGGAATATCCTTAGCTTTGTGATATGTCGGTCGTCCATGGGTGTGTGGATCAAGTGGGAGTGCCTCGACAACAAATGCCTCTGACAGACTATACTCTCCACAGCCTTTGTTATTGATCTTCATGGTAGATAGGATGGAGGCAAGGATGGTTTCTGGGTCATTACAAGTGTGGGATGACTCGCGATGGCTATGCCAATATCAATTCCAGGGCAATGGTTTGTATATGAAGCTTCAACTACATTACAGTAAGCAAAGGGTTCTAGATCGACATAGATGGTTACCTCAGTGCCCTCATGTAGAAATTTGACGCACTGATGGTAAGTGGATGGAACGGCTTTCATGGCATGAATCCGTGAGCAACTGAGGAGGATGTTAAATGGTAGGTTTAGATCAATAAGATGGCAGAGTGTTTCTTGGATGACTGGCCCAACCTTGATTGGCAGCAAAATAGTTCCTTTTGTGGTTCTTTCCAAGTTGTCATAAGCTTTGATGGTGATAACCTCACTGATGATATCTGCCTCAGTATACCCAGCTTGTTTTATGAATTTTAGGGTGCAAATATTCAAGGCTGGTCCATTATCTATCATTACTCTCTTTACGGCAAAATTGGATACCATGATGGCTATGCAAAGCAGAAGGGTGTGATCTGGCTCGACCACGGGTATGTCAGTGGGTTTGAATGATAGGGCACATGAGGAGGATAGATGTCCAACGAGATTACAAAAATTAGTAGTGTTGATATTTGAAGGGACACAGGATTCTATGAGAGCACTGTCAAGGATGTTTTTGTACACAGGATTGGTGCGGAGAAGGTCTAAAATGGAGATTTGGGCTGGCATGTTCTCGAGGTGTTCCAAGATATTGTATTGGGTTTTTGATGGAGCTGATGGTGCTGGTGAAATGGGTGGGCCTACGATGTTAAATCGTGCTCTTTGAGTGGTGAGTGCACACTCATTGTTTGGTCCTTGGATATTGATAACATTGACATAAGGCTCTTTTTCAGATATACAATCGATGAGGCTACCATAGTCTATGTAGGATGAAGTGTGGTCATTGTTCTTCCCATGCTATTGGTTTGGCTGGCGATTGTTGGTGTTGTTGTTGTTGGTTTGGATAGGTGCTTTTTTAGGATTTTGGTTTTTGTGAAGAGGAAAAGCATTTTGATAGATCTGTAAGCCTGCATTGGGAGAGGTTTGGGTACCAATGGTGATGTCTTTCCGATCAATGAGGTCCTGCACATAATCTTTCAGTTTCATGCATCTGAGGGTAGTGTGACCTTTTACCCTATGAAATTTGTAGTACTCATTATCTTTGTATCATGCAGCTTTGGATTGGCCTGGGTCAATTTGCTGGGTAGGAGGAAATTTGATGAGGTTTTCCTTAGTCAATTTCTCAAAAATGACATCCGATGGCTCACCAATAGGTGTATAATTTCTAGGTTCAGGTTGGAATCTGGACTTTTGCCCTGTAGCTACATTGATGGCATTAGCTTGATTGCTAGACCCTTGAAAGTTGGGTCTTGGATTGTGGCTTTGATAGCTTTGGTGATTCTGCTGTTGGTAGTTGATAGCTTGTTGATTGTTTGGTTGATATGGTGGGTTGGACTAGTTTTGAATGTAGACACCTAAAAACCTTTAGAAAATAAAGTATTTTTATTTTCTGAAAAATTCTTGATGACATCATCATTTATTTATCAATTAATTATTTAATTAATTTATTTATTTTTATGCCATTAAATCTCTTTATCTTAATTAAAAATATTTAATTATGGAATCCCTCCCAAAAATGTTTAAATCTTATTTAAACATTATTTCCTTATTTATTAATTATTTAATTAATAAATTGACCAAAAAACCCAAAATAAATTAAAAAAAATTTTTTTGCCCAAAACTTGGCCAATTTCCTTAAAACCACTAACCTCTTCCAAAATCTTCTAACCCTTCTTTAATTTTGATTAAAGGCTAATCCCATCATTTCCTTCCCCTAATCCCAACTCAAAATATTTAATTAAGATTAAATATTAATCCTCATGTTTATTAAAAAAAGTTTTAATAAATATCTCCTCAACCCAAACCCTTGAAATAAATAAAACTTTATTTATTTCCTAAAAATCTAATTTATCCTCATCCTAAGAAGTTCTAGACTCTTCTAGAAAGTCTTCATCCTCATCCTAGGAAATTCTAGACTATTCTAGAAAGTCTTTATCCTCATCCAAAGTCTAGACTCTTCTAGAAGATGTCTTTAAACCTAATCCTAATCCCCTCCTAACCTTGTCACATTCCCTAAACATGGGTTAAAACTTACTAACCCAAGCCAAAGTTAACAAATATCTCCTCCTTCACCCACCCTCATTAAATGCCATCCACTTGCCTATCCCTAAGCTAATCCTAAACCATCGTAATCCATCCTCTAATAATTTGCACAATCCTAAGCAAACTTAAACCCCTCTTAATCAAGCCCAAGTCTAAATTGCTCTCATCTCCCTCAAAATATCTCAACCATAAAACTTTATGAAGTCCACTAGGCCATAAATGACTCTTCCAAGCCCTTTTATTGCTCTTACAAGTCATTATGAGGGTCTTTATGAAGATTTTATCCTTTGAGCCTCCTTTGTTGACTCATCTTTCCCCTTTCCTCCATCCTCTCACCCTGTGACATGTGTCACTCCTTGATTGGCTGTAAGGAAGCACAATCCATGGGCTCTCTTCTCATGCAATCTGAGCCCTCCATGAGCTTTTTCCCATCCTTGCATCTTAGCCCTCAATCCCTCAAGACTCTTGCCTATAAATTGGATCCTTCCCCTTTGAAAAATAACACAATCCTAGAAGTAAAGTCATAATGCCATTTTAAGAAGCCATTTTACATCAAAACTATACACTCACACCCAAATTCCAACTCCATTTGAAGCCATTTTTGAAGCCTAAGCTTGAGCACACATCCTATCTATTTAGACAAAGCCACTCAACAAGAGAGCTTCTCATTGAGAGAGTCCATTAATGGCTCATATTCTCAATTGAGAGCTCATCTTAGTCTATCTTGAAGTTTATGAATTTTGTTTAGTTTGTAGAAGCTTTATTTAAATTTGGTTTCTATTAGCATACTAACATTGCTCATATACATTTTGGCATGCCTGGTGGGACCCCGCATGGGTCATCTTCATTAGCTTTTTTAGTCAAGTTTTGTATGTCATTTGCTGATTTTGGCTAATTTTGCTTGTTTTTGTGATTGGTAGGATTGTATAAATTGGTTTTGTAGGTCCACATGAGCATGAAGAAGACAAAGGAACTCATAGTATATCTCATAGTGATTGCAGATTTTTCAAGCTTATAGGTGGACAAAGAACTTGGAATTCTTCTTCCTCTTCTTGTCTATATTCTTCTTATTCCATCTACTTCTTCTTCTTCTTCTTGTGGGAGATCTTGGCCATTTTTTTTTAAAGAAGCAAAATCATACACACTTCTTTTTAGTGCTTAAAATGAACCCCCAAATCATACTTAAATCCATTAAAAAAATTAAAAATTTGCAAAAAAAAAAAAATCTTTTAACAAGTGAAACTAAACCAATCTAATCATTTGAATCCTTGCAACATCAAGGTTTTAGATGCATTCATGCAAAGTTAGGAACACTTCATTTTTGGAAATTTAAAAAGAACTTCAAGTTTCCATTTCAAAAGGTTCAAAATCAACACTAAGTGCACACTAAAATCTAAATCAAACTCAAAGCATCAATCAAGGATAAAATGAACCTCATTTGCAAATATTTTAAAGTTCTTTTAAAAATTTCATGAAAACTAAGAGTCCTAAATGGTTGCCAAAAATTTTCTTAAAAGCTTTGTTATTTGTTCCAAACAAATGTCTTGTTGCAAAATCTTGAATGTTTCTTAGGTTTTTCATGCATCAAAACAATCTAGGAATATCATTTTTGGGCTTAAAATATGCAAACTAGAACACAAAATCTTGAATGAAAACCAAAGTCCAAAGATTCATTTTCACTTTTGAGTCCAAAACAATCTTGAATGATCTAAGGTTAAAACAAATCACTTCAAAGTTCTTAAAACAACACACAAAATCTCAATCTTGAATGCTCAAAGAAAAAAACTTGAATGTTTAATCACTTGTCTTTGAATGCATGTTGCTAAAAACACTCTTGAATGCCATGGATTAAAATTAAATTTTTCTTGAATGCATGATTAAAACAACAAATCCAATCTTGAATGCCAAGGATCAATTAACCATTGCAATATCAAACACTTCATTTGGAGCTTCTAAAATTGAACAAAACAAATCTCTTTTCCACATGCAATTTAGGTAAAGTTTGATTTTTGGACATTTAAGAGACTTTGTTAAGTTAAATAGACTTTGTTAAGTTAAATACAAATTTGCAAAAATCAATTTGAGTAGTTCCTTGGACTCACCTCTTTTCTAATCACCCATCAATTCAACCATTGGTTGCAATCTTAGCGCCATTTATGGGGATGGGTCTACTTGAAAAAGGTGTTAAATGTTCCACAATCTAACTCACTCACTTGGTCTTTGAATGTTTTCTTTAACTTTATCAAAAGTTTTAAATGACCAAAACTCTAGATTAAATCGATCACACTTCAAGTTTGGGCACTAAAATTGAACAACTATTGACGTGGAGGGCCTCTGAGCGCGCGCTTGACAAATCAAGTCTCACACATCTTTGCTTTGGGCTTAAAAAAAAGTCACAACAACTCTTGAATGCTTTAAAGGAAATTAATCGATACTTGACGTGGAGGGCCTCCGGGCACGTGGGTTTAATTTTTTGTTGACCCTAACTCTTCTTCTTGTATTCATTCTTCGCTCAATTTTGCTTTGTTGGCGCATTTCAAAGTTGGAATTGAACATTGTCTCTTAAACATGAGTGCTTGCAAAGTCTAGATCAGCACACATAAGAGTCAGCTGGTAAAAAGAACAAGCATTTCTTTTAGCCCAAGGTCATCCAAGTCTTCTCTCCCCTTGTCGTCTTTCGAGGCCATCTTGGGTGCATAAGATTAGGATCCAAAACCTTGTTTATTTTTAGGAGGCCTACTTGGGGATTTCATCACCCCTTGGACGACCTCAACTCCAGCATTTCGACAGAGTATAAGAACCAAAAGGTGAATCGAAAGACACCTCTCTTGGGATCAAGATTTTGTCACTCGGGCTAAGCCTCAAGGAACTTTATACCTTTGAGAAGTGAAAGAGGAGAAGTGGGTTACCGCTCCTCTCGGCTGTGTGGCATCTTTTTGGTTTCATCTACAGATTTGGGCCTCACGTACCTTGGGTATATCGAGGACTCCCTAGCTAAACCAACTATCAGCCTTGTAGACAACCATTTAAGATGTTAATGTGTTTGAAGTGACTGATCGAAACATTTGTAAAACATACACACTCCTTGGCGCAAGTATCATATTCTAGGAATCAAAACTTCTATCTGGTTGCTTCTATCTATTGCTTGGTCTTTTACTTATTGAATGAATGTTTGCCAAACTTGGTCAATCCTAGCTTAGGGTAAACTTAGCATAGTCACTGCCTATTCTAGAAGTTGAACAAGTTGAAGCAAAATAACTGAGGTCTCTCAAAGCCAAGCAAATTCAAGAATTCATGTCAGAGCAACCCAAACTCAAACAAAAGTTTCACAAAGTTAAACTCAAGCCATCTCAGGCATACCAAGAATTTTCAGCCAAGAGAAAAGAAATAACAGCAAGCCTGCAAATTGCCAAACTCCACAAAGTAGAGGAAAAAGCTACTGATGAAGCACTTCAAGAGGCTTGGTTAGAGTGCACCATCAAATTTAGCCAACATCTAGGAGTTAATCCTGCTTATGCCTTACCAACTAGGCATGATTTCTATGATTAGACACCCTTGTTTCTCCACATTTTCTTGGATAAGCTTCACTTTAGAGTCATCTTTGTAGAAAATCCAGCCATCTTAGGTTATCCCCTTAAGCATTATTAGCTTGTCCATCTCATTTAGAATCAAACCATCTAGCCAGCAATCCAAAAATTGCACATCTAAGCTTTCAAAATTGTTGTCACCTTGCTAAAAGTTTTCCATTCCTAAAAACTTTAAAAACCACCAATCTCACCAAGGTTATCCCTTTTGACAAAGCTTTGTCTAGGGTAATCTAGCTTTTGCCACTTGTTATCCCTCATCACCTTGAGCTAAAGGTTGGGATCTACAAGTGGTCAATCTCGTGTTCTTCCTAAAGGATCATTAGTCTATCCTTAAGTTGACACAATCAACACCAAGCTTGCACATAGGAAAGCAGACCTTTTGTGCTTTGGCAACATATCTTTGAAGTTAGAATCCCCAACCCAATCCTCCTTAGGTTTTCTCATATAGCTTTGCCTCAACCTAGGAAATCATTTACATAGAAAATCCTTCCTCCCTTTGGCATCCACCAGCATTTGTTGCATCTCATCCCTAGGAGCATTTTTCATGCCACCTGTCACTCGCTTAGCCAAGAAGAACGAAACAATGGAGCCCTATCATTTGGATCGAATAACCTCACCCCCCTTGAGCACTCAACCATCCTTTAGCCCAGAGAAAGCTATGCCATCATCTACTAACATTGAAGCTTTCATGAACCAACCAGGAAATGCAGTATTGGTAAGCGCCATTATAGACAAGAACAAAGAGACAATCATGGCTAATTTTCAAAGGGACAATGTAGGAACCTTTGACTTTGGAAGACCCCCTCCATTATTAGATCCATCTCACCCGTTGTTTGGGCAGCTGCCAGCACCCATAGGCTCTTATGATCCAAATTATCCTCAATATATGCCAAAAGAAGAGCCTCCAGCCAATCCATATGATCCAATAGACCCAAACATACCATCATCCACCCAAGTTGAAATCTCCATGCCGCAAGCCAACCCAGCCACCACCACTCCATCCTTGGTTCATACCTCTCCGCTCCAAACCCCCTTTACCCAAAAAACCTCACCGTTCATGCCCTTCACTATTGTTGTTGCTGCTCCCCAACCTAGCCTTCCAAATCCACCCATCTCCCAAATCAGTGCTAGCATCTTTGGCCAACCTCAGCAATATACAACAGGGATGTTGCCCATGGGGCCAAGTAATCAACCTTTCATCACCCCCAGCTTGTTCACCATAGCCCAAAGCACAATCCCATCATTTCCATTAGGTCTTGGGAGCTCAGTGTCATCAACCACAAATCCACAAGCTACTACCCTCACTCCACAAAGCTATCAAACCCCACAAGCTACTACCAATGTTTTGCCCAGCTCTCAAGTGACCCAAGCTCCCGTCACCACTCTACCAAGCTTCCAAATCCAGCCACCAATCTATCAAACTCCATCAATTCCATTTCCTAGCTTTCAATTCCCACCAGCTCCACCACCAACTAATCCATTACCTCCTATTACCAACTACTTTTCAATGCCACTTCTAGGAGGTAACCCACCAATCCAGCCAACCACCAATTATTTGCAAGTACCATCCCAAATGGGGGCGCAACCCACATACCTTGGTCAAACCCCACAAGGCCCCCGATCCTTTCCCCAAGCTTTACAACCATCTTATACCTTGCCTCCACAAAGCAATTCATTTATCCCATAGCCAGCTTATGTTCATCAATCCCAACCTCAAATCCCATATCAACAGCAAGCCTCATAGCACATGCAACACTATGCGCCACCTCCCCCTCAGCAAACCGTCATCCACCATGCAGCTGCCCAAACAATGTACAATCCCTATCAGCAAATCCCTTATAGCCATCCATATTCAGTGGCCCCATCTAG
Organism: Cupressus sempervirens; assembly: GCA_028749045.1. NCBI lineage: Eukaryota > Viridiplantae > Streptophyta > Pinopsida > Cupressales > Cupressaceae > Cupressus > Cupressus sempervirens. Next base: position 658,919,481 of record CM053792.1, on the reverse strand, counting down.
TGCATACCTACCTCAAGGCACTCCTACATTGGGGGCACCCCAGCCATCACCCATTAATTTAGAATGGGAACCCATGAAAATAGCTTTGAAGAACATCCAAGAGGGAAATGATCCAAAAACTTTCAAGTTTGAGAATGTGTGCCCTTACCCATTTGACAGAGCCATTACCATGACACCATTCCCCGAGCACTTTGAGACACCCAAATTTGACAAATTTAGAGGAAAAGGAGACCCTATCACACATATGAAAGAATTTTACATGCACTGCCAAGAAGTGGCATACCATGACATCTTCCTCTTGTGTCTCTTTCCCAAAAGCTTGGTCGGACCAGCTCTTGAATGGTTTTATAGAATCCCCTATGGCACAATTAAAAATTTTGCTAAATTATCTGAGGCATTTGTAGCCCAATATGCCCATCTTGTTGAAATAGAGCTATCAGTAGTTGATCTTGTCCACACCAAGCAAAAAGGTGGAGAAAGCCTTCCCAAATATCTGCAAAGATGGCAAACCCTTACCACCCGCATATCTTGCACCTTGCCAGAGTGTCATTTGGTGGAAATGTTTATTGATAATGCCCATCCTAGCTTGGCTCACCATATGACCATGAATTTTTTGCAGACCTACAAAGATATCAAAGAGAAAGGAATGATCCTTGAGCAAGGACTCATTAAAGATGGTGTGGTCAAGATTTACAAGGAAGCCAACCAAAATATATCACATTCTAATGACAAGTTTAGGTATTGGAACAAAAACAAGCATGTTGCAACAGATGGCGTCACTGACACCAGACATGTGAATATTGTTGGTCCTTCTCACAACCAGTCCAACCCACCCTATCAACCAAACAATCAACAAGCTATCAACTACCAAAAACAGAATAACCACAGCTATCAAAACCACAATCCAAGACCAAAATTTCAAGGGTCTAGCAATCAGGCTAATGCCATCAATGTAGCTGCAGGACAAAAGCCCAGATTCCAACCTACACCTAGAAACTATACACCTCTTGGTGAGCCATTGGATGTCATTTTTGAGAAATTAGTCAATGAAAACCTCATCAAATTTCCTCCTACCCAGCAAATTGACCCAAGCCAATCCAAACCTGCATGGTACAAAGACAATGAGTACTACAAATTTCATAGGGTAAAAGGTCACACTACCCTCAGATGCATGAAACTTAAAGACTATGTGCAGGACCTCATTGATCAGAAGGAAATCAATGTTGGTGCCCAAACCTCTCCCAATGTAGGCTTATAGATCTATCAAAATGCTTTTCCTCCTCACAACAATCAAAATCCTAGAAAAGCACCTATCCAAACCAACAGCAACAACACCAACAACCGTCAGCCAAACCAACAGTATGGGAAGAACAATGACCACACTTCATCCTATATAGACTATGGTAGCCTTATAGGTTGTATATCCGAGAAAGAGCCTTCTATCAATGTTATCAATATCCAAGGACCAAACAATGAGTGTGCAGTCACCACTCGAAGAGCCCGATTTAACATTGCAAGCCCACCCATTTCACTAGCACCATCAGCTCCATCAAAAAGCTAGTACAATATCTTGGAACACCTTGGGAACATGCCAGCCCAAATCTCCATTTTAGACCTTCTTTGCACTAGTCCTGTGTACAAGAACATCCTTGACAGTGCTCTCATAGAATCTCATGTCCCTTCTGATATCAATGCTACTAATTTTTGCAATCTTGTTGGACACCTTTCATCCTCATGTGCCCTATCGTTCAAACCCACCGACATACCCATGGTCAAGCCAAATCACACCCTTCCGCTTCGCATAGCCATCATGGTATCCAATTTTGCCATGAAATGAGTAATGATAGATAATGGATCATCCTTGAACATTTGCACCCTAAAATTCATAAAACAAGCTGGGTATACTGAGGCAGATATCATCAGTGAGGTTATCACCATCAAAGCTTATGACAACTTGGAAAGAACCACAAAAGGAACTATTTTGCTGCCAATCAAGGTTGGGCCAGTCATCCAAGAAACACTCTGCCATGTTATTGATCTAAACCTACCATTCAACATCCTCCTTGGTCGCCCATGGATTCATGCCATGAAAGCCATTCCATCCACTTACCATCAGTGGGTCAAATTTCCGCATCAAGGCACTGAGGTAACCATCCATGCCGATCCAGAACCCTTTGCTTACTGCAATGTGGTTGAAGCTTCATATACAAACCATTACCCTAGAATTGATATCGGCACATCCATCGCCAGCTCATCCCACACTTGTAATGACCCAGAAACCATCCTCGCCTCTACCTTGTCTACCATGAAGATCAATAACAAGGGCTGTGGAGAGTATAGTTTGTCAGATGCATTTGCTGTCAAGGCACTCCCACTTGATCCACATGCCCATGGACGACCGACATATCACAAAGCTAAGGAGATTCCACCTCCTCGATACAAACAGTTTGGCCCAACAACCTTTGTATCCTCGAAAATCCCTCTTCATGAGGAGCTCACTCTAGATATCAATAATTGGTTACATAAGGATGCACCTCAAAGGAATTAGGCATGCCTTGATCACTTTAGTTAGAAGTATCCCCAAGAACATAAGCTCATCACTGACAAATGGAACTATCAAGGTGGTGGTCTAGGACCAGAAGAAAGAGGCATGCAGTGCCCCATCGATGCACACAAGTGGGAATCGAAGTCAGGTCTTGGCTTTGGCATACCCACAATTGAGGGCACCAATACGGACGGTCACGCTTTTTTGAACATTCACCACAACCTTGTCAAAACTGAAGACATTCTTGAGGAAGTTGAAAAGAGAGCCTACGACGATATCCTAGACCAAATCTCCCTCGGAGACTCTGTTCTCCAAGAACTATACATCCACCTCATTAACCTACCACTCGCCCATCCACAACTCATAGATTGGGACCAACCAAGCATCATACACATTGATGAGTTCACATTAGAGGAAGTGCTTTTGAGATTCATGGGAGCTGAAACACCTCACAAGAAAACAAAGCCAGATTCTGCCTATATCTACAAGCTAGATCCAAAGGGGTATTTTGGAGAAAATCCCCAACCCAGTTCTGATACACCCAAAAATAGAACTAAGGTGAATCTGAGACTAGCTAAGGCAACGAAGAGAACCCCTCAGCAAGAACATCCAGAGCCACAAGTAGAACATGAGGATTTAGCATTACCTCCTCAAGATAATCGATTAGAGATATCTTCTGTTCTAATTGAGGATACTAGGGAAGTCAACATCGATTCTTCAGAGATCCCTAGGCTTGTTCACATTGCTGCATCCCTATCACAAGACCAAGCTGATCTCCTCTTTGAGGTCTTAAGAGAGAACATTTTCCAATTTGCATGGTCATATCAGGACATGCTAGGGCTTGATCCAAAGCTTTTAGTTCATCATCTTGCAGTCAATCCACAGATCAAGCCCGTCAGACAAAAGCTTAGAAAAATGCACCCCAAGGTGGCATTACTGGTCAAAGCTGAGTTAGAAAGAATGTTAACTGCTAAGGTTATTCGACCTATCGACTATTCAGAGTGGATCTCCAACATGGTCCCCGTCACTAAGCCTTCTAGTGACATTAGAATCTGCACTGATTTCATAGATCTTAACAAAGCTTGTCCAAAAGATGATTTTCCCTTGCCCAACATAGATATGATTGTAGATCTTACAGCTGGGCATGAAATTTTGTCCCTCATGGATGGATTTTTTGGGTATAATCAAATCACGATTGCAGAAGAGGATCAGCATAAGACAACATTCACTACCCCTTGGGGAACCTTTTGCTACAACATGATGCCTTTTGGCCTAAAGAATGCTGGGGCTACCTATCAAAGAGCTATGAAAGCCATTTTCCATGATCTCATCCATAGCATTTTGGAGGATTATGTGGATGATATCTTGGTCAAGTCTCATACCTTCATGGATCATCTTGCTGACCTAGAGAAAGTCTTTGATAGGTTAGCCAAATATCATCTCATGTTGAATCCCAAGAAATGTGTCTTTGGGGTCACATCTGGCAAGCTTCTAGGCTTTATAGTTTCTAAACAAGGTATAGAGATCAACCCCAAGAAGGTCAAGGCTATCTTAGACATGCCTCCTCCCCAGACACTGCGACATCTTTGTTCTGTTCAGGGAAAGCTTCAATCTGTTCGGTACTTCATCTCCCAGCTTGCAGATAAGTGTACACCATTTTCACATTTACTGAAGAAGGATGAAAAATTCAAGTGGGATCCTTTATGTCAGCGTAGCTTCGACCATCTCAAGTAGTATCTCATCAATCCCCCTATCTTGGTTCCACCAGTTCTTGGTCGTCCCCTGATTTTGTACATATCAGCAATACCTACTGCTCTAGGGGCACTTCTAGCACAACTTGATGACTACAGCAGAGAAAGAGCCATCTACTACATCAGTAGAACCCTAGTTGGTTATGAACTCAATTACACTCCTATGGAAAAAGCTTGTTTGGCAGTTGTTTTCTCAACTCAAAAGCTTCGCCATTACATGCTAAGTCATACCATCCAACTAGTCTCCAAGATTGACCCTCTCAAGTATATGCTCTCCAGAACAGCACTTACAGGCCGTTTGGCCAAATGGGTTATGCTCCTTAGCGAATTTGACATCCATTATGTGGACAGAAAGGAAATCAAAGGGCAAGCTATAGCAGATCACCTAGCTGATGCACCTCTAATAGATGCTTATCCGTTGATCATAGAATTTCCAGATGAGCATATCTGTCTAATTGAAGAACAACCCCCATGGAAACTTTATTTTGATGGCTCATACACATCTCATGGATCAGGGGTAGGAATATTGTTGGTCACACCTCAAGGAGATTACATTCCAAAAGCCTTCAAGCTACAATTCCCTAGCACCAACAATATAGCTGAATATGAGGCCCTCATAGCAGGATTAAAGATAGCTATAGAATGGAACATGTCTGAGTTACAAATCTTTGGCAATTCTCAGCTCATCATCAAGCAAGCCCTAAATGAATATCAAACCAAAGATGAAAAGCTATTACCCTACAAAGAGCTAGTTGATCAGCTAACCCAACATTTTACAAAGCTTCAATTTACACAATTGCCTCAAATATAGAACAAAGCAGGAGATGCTATGGCTACTATCGGCTCGCTCTTGGAAATTCCCCAAGCAGCTACACAGTATGAGTTTTTAGTCGAGAAGCTCCTCACACCCGCCTATGCAAATGAAGATTCAAAATGTGTTTGTATCTTGGTTGGTCCTCAATCCCCTTGGTACCATGAGATTCACGCTTACCTTAACAATGGTATCATATCCCCTCACCTCACACGTACCCAACACTAGAACCTCATCCAAAAATCTTCCCGCTATGTTATCATAGCCAATACCCTATATCGTCGGGGTTATCACGATACTCTCTCTCAATTTTTAGACCAAAATGAGGACGCGATGGTGTTAAAAGAAGTACACTCTGGACTTTGCGGTGCCCACACGAGTGGTATTTTCCTAGCACAAAAAATCCTTAGAGCAGGCTACTATTGGCCTACCATTGAAGAAGACTCCTATGACTTTGTCAGAAAGTGTCTCCCATGTCAGCAGCATGCAAATCTTGTGCATGCTCCAGCATAGGATCTACAACCTATTGCACCACCTTGGCCTTTCACTTGTTGGGGCCTTGATCTAGTTGGAACTATCACACCCCTCTCATTTGATGGACATAAATGGATAATAACAGCTACAGACTATTTCACTAAATGGGTGGAAGCAGTCCCCCTCATCTCAGCTACAGGAGTTCAAGTCTCCAAGTTCATTTTATACCACATTGTTTGTCACTTCGGCATCCCATCCACCATCTTCACCGACCAAGGAGGTAACTTTGAAAATCTCAACATGGAAGAATTATGCACTTTCCTCTGCATCCATCACCACTTTTCTAGCCCATATTTCCCACAAGGTAATGGCGAAGCAAAGGCAACTAACAAAACCCTCCTCAAAATCCTAAAGAAAGTTGTCAATGATTTCAGCCGTGATTGGCACCTACAAATAAATCCAACCCTATGGGCCTATCAAACTTCCTTTCGTACATCCACAGGCACAACTCCATACTCCCTAGTCTATGGTGCCAAATTGGTACTACCTATAGAGGTTGCACTTCCCTCCTTGCGCATATCTTTGCAAGGGCAAATATCAGATGAAGAATACAGAGTAGCTCGGCTCACCTAGCTAGATCTCTTAGACGAGAAGCGACAACAAGCCTATGATCATCTCACAATCTATCAAACTCATCTCAAAAGGAATTTCAACAAGAAGGTGCTTCCATGACACTTTCAACCATGTGAAATGGTCCTCAAGGAAAACATAAAATTACAAGCAGATCAAGAAAAGAAAGGCAAGTTTGAACCTACATGGCTTGGTCCTTATGTTGTTACTGCCTCCTTTGGCTCTGGAGCCTATCAGTTATCTACACCAGAAGGAGAACTCTTGAATGATCCTACTAACATCATTCATCTCAAGAATTTCTATGCTTGAAGATCCTTGGTATACCCAGCTTTTGAAAAATACAAAAAAAAAAAAAAAAATAGTAAAGAGAAATAAGCGTCCAATGGTGAAAACTTGGCAATTCAAGCACCTTGGATAGGTACCTTGGTGAAAACCTGGTAATTCAGGCACCTTGTGTACTAAGACTAATCCATAATCTATAACTATCCCATGCCTCATCCATTCACCCACCATCCCATAAAACACCTGCTTGTTCCCTTGGTGTTCCAACCAAATATCCAAAATCTAATGGAGCTTGTAAATACCTCCTGTATAGCTTGTAAATCTTGTACCTTAGCTTGTAAATCTTGTATCAGAGCTTGTATTATACCTTGCAAATCTTGTATCATCTCTTGTCTATTTGAATCTTGTCCAAAGCTTGTACCATATTCCAACTTGTAAATAATATTGTATCCTAGTTTGTATCCTATGACATGCACACAAAGAACCCCATTTTCCTTAAGCTTTTCGCAAAACATCTACCTATTCGCCTATCAACTATTACAGACATCCCACCCTTCACGAACATTTCCATCTCACAAAAACAAGAACATGAACAAACTTGTACATTTGTAACATATCTTGGTCCATCAACTTGTACATCCTCTTTAGCTTAGTACCATTGTATCTATCCAGCGTTCGTGTCAGTTCATCCTTGATTAGCATCTTGCACCCATCGCACATCTTGGTTAGCTATTCCAATGCATCCTTTAGCTAGATTTCCTGTCACCAAAGTGTTATCTTTCTTAGTTTAGCTTGCCAGACGCATCACTCATGCAAATCCACCAGCTTAGGTGCTCTCCAATAGGTCCTTGCAGGATATAGCTTTTCTCATGTCTGATCTTGCTCCATTAGTACCTCATCCTACCCATCTCATTGGCAAACAGTTCTCTTTTGGATTTTCACTTTCTTTTGATTTGGACTCTTCCCTGTTGGGTCTTGAAATATCTTTTCCAAGAAATCTCCTTTTTCCCTCCTCAAGGTTGCCATGATCTTCCATATCATGGTATACTGCAAATGGGGCAATCAGAGCGTAAGGTCTTGATCATGTCTTTTGCTTGTTTTCCTTTTTGCTTGTGGGTTACCCAGTGTCGTTTCCACACTACTTCCTCTAGGATTCATGTGTGATACTGGGGCAATCCTTGCGTGTTTTTTTTTAGTTAGTTCGTCAGTCCTCTAGACAGTTGGTGAAAAGGCCTTGATGTTCTTGGTAACCTTGGCAATTAACCAATAGTCCTATAGCAAATCTAGTGCTCAACTACATGGTGGTACTTCTCTTTGAAGTATCTCCCCGCTCAAAAAGCTTCAATGGTTTTCCTTCATCTCCATTATCCCCCATCCATATCCAACATCTGTCTCTCCTACCCCAGCTTATGCATCAGTATCTCTTTGAATCACTCCTCAACTTTAGCTTTAGGGATCCACAATCCTAGTCTTAGGGATCCACCAAGCCTCATCTTTCGAGATCCACAATCCTAGTCCTAGGGATCTCCGAAACCTATCTTTCGCCAATCTGACTCTTTGAAATCCTATTGCATTAGCTTTTTAATCCCCTCATCCATCTCCCCATCCTAGATTCCTTTTATAGCACTCCGCTCCTTCATCCTCTACAATCCCTGAGAACTTAAGCTTTCTTCCTCTTGTGCCTCTAATTCTCCCTTTATCATTCTCCCATAGTGAGAGTCTGAGCTAACTAAACCTCTTCTCTTAAGCCAATCTGAGTCTTCTTGCTCATCTTGGATTCTTTTACTTTTCAAGAAGTTGTCGAGCCTCGCTTTCTCTCCTTGCTGCCTTCTTGAGGGGGCATCTTGAAGTCCATTCTCTCCTCTTCTGCTCTAGCCTTGGGCATCTTATTTTCTTATCTTTGATGCCATGCCACTTGCGACATCACATCAAAGAGGGGCAAAATGTAGACACCTAAAAACCTTTAGAAAATAAAGTATTTTTATTTTCTGAAAAATTCCTGATGACATCATCATTTATTAATTAATTAATTATTTAATTAATTTATTTATTTTTATGCCATTAAATCCCTTTATCTTAATTAAAAATATTTAATTAAGGAATCCCTCCCAAAAAATTTTAAATCTTATTTAAACATTATTTCCTTATTTATTAATTATTTAATTAATAAATTGACCAAAAAATCCAAAATAAATAAATAAAATTTTTTTTTGCCCAAAACTTGGCCAATTTCCTTAAGACCACTAACCTCTTCCAAAATCTTCTAACCCTTCTTTAATTTTGATTAAAGGCTAATCCCATCATTTCCTACCCCTAATCCCAACTCAAAATATTTAATTAAGATTAAATATTAATCCTCATGTTTATTAAAAAAAGTTTTAATAAATATCTCCTCAACCCAAACCCTTGAAATAAATAAAACTTTATTTATTTCCTAAAAATCTAATTTATCCTCATCCTAAGAAGTTCTAGACTCTTCTAGAAAGTCTTCATCCTCATCCTAGGAAATTCTAGACTATTCTAGAAAGTCTTTATCCTCATCCAAAGTCTAGACTCTTCTAGAAGATGTCTTTAAACCTAATCCTAATCCCCTCCTAACCTTGTCACATTCCCTAAACATGGGTTAAAACTTACTAACCCAAGCCAAAGTTAACAAATATCTCCTCCTTCACCCACCCTCATTAAATGCCATCCACTTGCCTATCCCTAAGCTAATCCTAAACCATCCTAATCCATCCTCTAATCATTTGCACAATCCTAAGCAAGCTTAAAACCCTCCTAATCAAGCCCAAGTCGAAATTTCTCTCATTTCCCTCAAAATATCTCAACCATAAAACTTTATGAAGTCCACTAGGCCATAAATGACTCTTCCAAGCCCTTTTATTGCTCTTACAAGTCATTATGAGGGTCTTTATGAAGATTTTATCCCTTGAGCCTCCTTTGTTGACTCATCCTTCCCCTCTCCTCCATCCTCTCACCATGTGACATGTGTCACTCCCTAATTGGCCATAAGGAAGCACAATCCATGTGCTCTCTTCTCATGCAATCTGAGCCCTCCATGAGCTTTTTCCCATCCTTGCATCTTAGCCCTCAATCCCTCAAGCCTCTTGCCTATAAATTGGATCCTTCCCCTTTGCAAAATAACACAATCCATGAAGTAAAGTCATAATGCCATTTTAAGAAGCCATTTTACATCAAAACCATACACTCACACCCAAATTCCAACTCCATTTGAAGCCATTTTTGAAGCATCAGCTTGAGCATACATCCTATCTATTTAGACAAATCCACTCAACAAGAGAGCTTCTCATTGAGAGAGTCCATTAATGGTTCATATTCTCAATTGAGAGCTCATCTTAGTCTATCTTGAAGTTTATGAATTTTGCTTAGTTTGTAGAAGCTTCATTAAATTTGGTTTCTATTAGCATACTAACATTGCTCATATACATTGAGAAGGACCAACAATATTCACATGTCTAGTGTTAGTGACACCGTCTTTTGCAATGTGCTTTCTTTTGTTCCAATAACTAGACTTGTCGTTGGAATGTGATTGATTTTGGTTGGCTTCCTTGTAAATCTTGACCACACCATCTTTGATGAGTCCTTGCTCAAGGATCATTCCTTTCTCTTTGATATCTTTGTAGGTCTACAAATAGTTCATGGTCATGTGGTGAGCCAAGCTAGGATGGGCATTATCAATAAACATTTTCACCAAATGGTGCTCTGGCAAGGTGCAGGATATGCGGGTGGTAAGGGTTTGCCATCTTTATAGATATTCAGGAAGACTTTCTCCACCTTTTTGCTTAGTGTGGACAAGATCAACTACTGAGAGCTCTGTTTCAACAAGATGGGCATATTGGGCTACAAATGCCTCAGACAATTCAGCAAAGTTTTTAATTGTACCATAGGGGATTCTATAAAACCATTCAAGAGCTGGTCCAGCCAAGCTTTTGGGAAAGAGACGCAAGAGAAAGACGTCATCATATGCCACTTCTTGGCAGTGCATGTAAAATTCTTTGATATGTGTGACAGGGTCTCCTTTCCTCTAAATTTGTCAAATTTGGGTGTCTCAAAATGCTTGGGAAATGGTGTCATGGTAATGGCTCTGTCAAATGGGTAAGGACACACATTCTCAAACTTGAAGGTTTTTGGATCATTTCCCTCCTAGATGTTTGTCAAAGCTGTCTTCATGGCTTCCCATTTTGAATTAATGGGTGATGGTTGGGGTGCCCCCAATGTAGGAGTGCCCTGACGTAGGTATGTGCTAGATGGGGCAATAGAATATGGATGGCTTTGAGGTATGGGCTGGTAGGGATTGTACATGGCTTGGGCAACTGAATGGTGGATGATGGGTTGCTGAGGTGGGTGTGGCACATATTGTTGCATGTGTTGTGAGGCTTTCTGTTGATATTGTATTTGGGATTGGGATTGAGGGATGTGGGCTGGTTGTGGGATAAATGGATTGCTTTGTGGAGGTAAGATATAAGATGATTGTGAAGCTTGGAAAAGGATCGGGGAGCTTGTGGAAATTGACTTTGGATTTGAGGAGTTTGACCAATATATGTGGGTTGTGCCCCCATTTGGGAGGGTATCATGGCAAAGGAGGCCAAGTAATTGGTGGTTGGTGGTGGTGGATTTCCTCCTAGAAGTGGCATAGAAAAATAGTTAGTAATAGGAGGTAATGGATTAGTTGGTGGTGGAGGTGGTGGGAATTGAAAGCTTGGGAATGGAACTGATGGGGTTTGATAGCTTGGTGGCTGAATTTGAAATCTTGGTAGAGTGGTGGCAGGAGCTTGGGTCACTTGAGAGCTTGGCAGAATATTGGTAGTAGCTGGTGGGGTTTGATAGCTTTGTGGAGTGAGGGTAGTAGCTTATGGATTTGTGGTTGATGGAACTGAGCTCCAAGGATCTAGTGGAAATGATGGAATTTTTCTCTGAGCTGAGGTAAACAAGTTGGGGGTGATGAAGGGTTGATTACTTGGACCCATAGGTTGCATCCCTATTGTGTATTGCTGAGGTTGGCCAAAGATACTAGCACTAATTTGGGAGATGGGTGGATTTGGAAGGCTGGGTTGAAGAGTAGTAGTAGCAATAGTGAAGGGAGTGAATGATGAGGTGTTTTGGGTGAAAGGGGTTTGGGATGGAGTGGTATGGACCAATGGTGGAGTGGTGGTGGCTGGATTGGCTTGTGGAATGGAGATTTCAACTTGGGTGGAGGATGGTATGTTTGGGTCTATTGGATCATATGGGGTGGGTTGAGGCTCTTCTTTTGGCACATATTGAGGATAATTTGAATCATAAGAGCCTATGGGTGGTGGGAGTTGTCCAAACAATGGGTGAGATGGATCTAATAAGGGAGGAGGTCTTCCAAAGTCGAAGGCTCCTATATTGTCCCTTCGAAAATTAGCCATTATTGTTTCTTTGTTTTTTTATATAATGGCGTTCACCAATATTGCATTTCCTAGTTGGTTCATGAAAACTTCAATGTCAGTAGGTGATGGTATAGCGTTCTCTGGGCTGAAGGATGGTTGAGTGCTCAAGGGGAGTGATGCTATTTGATCCAAATGATAGGGCTCCATTGTTTCCTTCTTCTTCTTGCCTAAGCGAGTGACGGGTGGCATGAAAATGCAGAATGTTTCCTAGGGATGGGATGCAACAATGTTGATGGATGCAAAAGGGGAAGCTTTTCTATGCAAATGATTTCCTAGGTTGAGGCAAAGCTATATGACAAAACCTAAGGAGGATTGGGTTGGGGATTCTAACTTCGAAGATATGTTGCCAAAAGCATGAAAGGTCTGATTTCCTATAAGCAAGCTTGGTGGTGATTGTGTCAACTTAAGGATAGAGTGATGATCCTTTAGGAAGAACACAAGATTGAACACTTGTGGATCCCAACCTTTAGCTCAAGGTGATGAGGGATAACAAGTAACAAAGCTAGATTACCCTAGACAAAGCTCTGTCAAAGGGATAACCTTGGTGAGATTGGTGGATTTGGAAGATGTTAGGAATGGCAAACTTTTGGCAAGGTGACAACAATTTTGAAGGCTTCAATGTGAATTTTTTGGATTACTGGCTAGATGGTTTGGTTCTAAATGAGATGGATGAGCTAAAATGCTTAAGGGGAGGACTAAAGATGGTTGGATTTCCTACAAAGATGACTCTAAAGTGAAGCTTATGCAAGAAGATGTGGAGAAACAAGGGGGTCTAATCATAGAAATCATGCCTAGTTGGTAAGGCATAAACAGGGTTAACTCCTGGATGTTGGCTAAATTTGATAGTGCAATCTAACCAGGCTTCTTGAAGGGCTTCATCAACAACTTTGTCTTCTGCTTTGTGGAGTTTGGCAATTTGAGGGCTTGGTGTTACTTCCTTCTTCTCAGCTGCAATTTATTGGTATACCTGAGATGGCTTGAGTTTGGCTTTGTGAAACTTCTATTTGGGTTTGGGTTGTTCTGACATAAATTCCTGAATCTGCTTGGCTTTGAGAGATCTCGATTGTTTTGCTTCAACTTGTTCAACTTCTAGAATAGGAAGTGACTACGCTAAGTGTGCCCTAAGCTAGGATTGACCAAGTTTGGCAAACATTCTTTCAACAAATAAAAAATCAAACAATAGATAGGAACAACCAAATAGAAGTTTTTGATTCTCAGAATGTGATACTTGCGCTAGGGAGTGTGTATGTTTTACAAATGTTTCGTTCAGTCACTTCAAACACATTAACACCCTAAATGGTTGTCTGCAAGGCTGATAGTTGGTTTAGCTAGGGAGTCCTTGATATACCCAAGGTACATGAGGCCCAAATCCATAGATGAAACCAAAATAATGTCACACAATCGAGAGGAGCGGTAACCCACTTCTCCTCTTTCACTTCTCAAAGGTATAAAGTTCCTTGAGGCTTAGTCCGAGTGACAAAATCTTGATTCCAAGAGAGGTGCCTTTGGATTCACCTCCCGATCTGTATACTCTGCCAGAATGCTAGAGTTGAGGTCATCCCAAGAGGTGATGAAATCTCCAAGCAGGTCTCCTAAAACTTAAACAAGATTTTGGATCCTAATCTTATGCACCCAAGATGGCCTCGAGAGATGACAAGGGGAGAGAAGACTTGGATGATCTTGGGCTAAAAAACACATTTGTTCTTTTACCAACTGACTCTTATGTGTGCTGATCTAGACTTTGCAAGCACTCATGTTTAAGATGAAAATGTTCAATTCCAACTTTGAAATGCGCCAACAAAGAAAAATCGATCGAAGAATGCGAACAAAAAGAAGAGTTAGGGTCAACAAGAAAGTAAACCCACATGCCCAGAGGCCCTCCATGTCAAGTATCGATTAATTTCCTTTAAGGCATTCAAGAGTTGGTGTGATTTTGTTTTAAGCCCAAACAAAGATGTGTGAAACTCGATTATCAAGCGCGCACCCGGAGGCCCTCCACGTTAAGATTTGTTCAATTTTTTCTATGCCCAAATGAAGTGTTAGTGAGACTAATGCTCATTTAAGAGATTTTCTAACTTAGAAAAACCACTAAAAAACCAAGTGAGTGGAGTTTGATTTGCGTGGAGCACTTAACACCCTCTTAGGTAGACCCATCCCCATAGATGGCGCTGAGATTGCAACCAATGGTTAAATTGATGGGTGATTAAAGAGGGTGAGTCCAACTACAAACTCACTCAAAGCATCTTTAATTAGTTTTTGTAACTTAGGAAATTTCTAAAATGTGGATTCTTTTTATGCCCAAAATTGAAGTGTGAGATATTGCAATGGTTAATTGATCCTTTGCATTCAAGATTGAGTTTGTTTGTTTTAAGCATGCATTCTAAGAAAGGTTGATTTTAATCCATGGCATTCAAGATTATGTTTGAGCAACATTCATTCAAAGAAAAAATGTTTAAACATTCAAGTTTTTTTTAAGAAAAACCTGCAAAAAACATGATTAGTGTTGTTGTTCCAACCTGCAATGCGACAAAAGGCAATTTTATTAGTCACCCAAAATCTTTCAAAATGAAAGCTTAACTATGGAAAAAAAAAATTAACTTTTTTTGTTCTTTTTTGATATGTGTAAAAATGCTTAAAATGGTCTATATCCTACGGAACCACTAAAAGTCAAATTTTGATTTATACTCTTTTTTTTTTTTTTTTTTTTAATGATTATGATGATTAAACCTACACTAGAAAATGTTAAAAAAATAAACCAAGCAGATATCAGAGAGAACCCGTGGCTTAAGAATGTGTAGAAAACTAAAATAATGATGTGGATTTATGGATATAATTTACAACAATAGAGAAAGAGTAGATGAAGAAGCTATTAGGTATGAAGATAAATAGGACAATGCGAGATGTATGAATGGATTGCAACTTGTGATAAAAAGTTATTATAGTGGATGAAGAAGAGGTAAAGTTCCTAAGAAATATTTTATTTCTTTTTGACAAGATAAATGATGAAGATTATGATAGAGAGTATCTAACAACATATTTTGGTAATAATGTGTGTGGTTTTGTTTGTAATTACAACCTCCAAGAAGACATATTGATGATTGTTTCTTTCATAGAAGAAGAAAAATAGAAAATAGAAAAATATAAAATGATATAAATGAAGATTTATATAAGATTATAAATATTTATTTTTTCAAGTAGAGAAACAAATGGAAAATGTTAATGAGTTCAAAGAGATAAAATTCTTCAATATTGTTTATAGTAAATTTTGTATAAATGAAGGGGTAATGAGAGCTTGGAGGGTAATTATAAATAAAGAATATAAGCTCAACCAAGGAAACATGATAGCTACTCTAGAAAAATGGTAGGATAAGTGAAAAAAAATAACACAATAGAACTATTTTGGTTTAGTGATTGAATGTTCATTAGTCTTTTAGGGAGTCCAATGAAGGAGAATCAAGTCTCAGGAATTATAATTTAGTTTTATTGTTTAATTTTTGCAAATTTAATTTTTTGTAAATATATTTTTTGTCTTTTGTAAGGACCTCCATGACTTCATGTCACTAGTTGAATGATAGTTCGTGAAATCAATTTATTTTGCATGATAGTTAGAAAAATATCAAGTTGGTCTATTATCATTGGGAAAGATAATCATTTCATAAACATCGAAGATTTTTTTTAGCAGAGTTCAAAGGATATGTAGCCAAACATAAAGTTATGTACCACCATTTTAAAAGGGAAATGAACAAAGAATAGAGTGGGTGGGATAAAAATAGTCCCATTTGGCTAAGTTGATAGTTGTAGTTTGGTCCTTTCATCCAAGGATAGAAGTGAGTCTATTAATGAAGATATATAGAATCAAAATCGAAAGGTCTTTTTTATTTGTAGCTTTCATTAAAATTGATATGATGAAGTAATTTTTGAGTCAAGGGTTGTTCTAATTTTATTCCTATGTTATGAGATTGTGACTCTTATTAGAGGAAATCTAACACCAATATTTATATTTCCTTTGATTAATTATCAATTTGATTTTATTAGTCTATTTTCTTGGGGGTTAATAATGACAAATTAAAATTCAATGAAATGTTTCCTTCATTTAAAATCCATTTTTCTCTATTTAATATCATGTTCTACATTTTGATTGAGAGGGATTCTATCAATAGTACATCCTCTACTCATGATATGAAAGATAATACACCTTTTTTTTTTTTTTTTTTCATTTTGGCTTCTATCATCATCTCTTCAAATTGAGATTTAGTTAAACCTATGGATATATCAAGATTTTTCTTTCTTTGCATGTGCGCATAATATTTGAGGTCGTTGTTAACATAAAGATGTTATTTTACCATCTAATCAACTATTTTAGATTTATGCATATTATTTATTTTTTAATTATAAACTACTAATAGTATTTTTTAATAATGTCAAGATCTAATTGCACCTTCTTGTTTCTTCTATATTTCCAACTAAGATTATCACACTTTCATTATCATGGAGGTTCATAAATGTTTAAATTACTTTTTGGTTTATTGAATTGGTACTTTAATACCTCTGATAATGAAAATTCTATCACCTCCCAAAAAAATTATTATCTAATTTCCATTTAAATCCTCTTTTTTTTATAGGAAATTCATCTGTGTCATTTTCATCAAAGTTGATTAACCCATTCCAACTACTTTTTGTATCCATTTAAATAGACATCTTTGATATGTTTGTTTGATTCAATTAACTCATTCGTGTCTTCCTATGAAGTATTGTATTCTTTCTTAATATTTGCGCAAATATTAGTGTTTTAGCTTCATCTAATAGACCACAACATTGCCAAAGTATGAGGTTATGGTTCTATATTATGATGGTTTCTCTTCACTTTTATCTTATTTTATTGAAATAATGCAAAATAATGCAA
Organism: Cupressus sempervirens; assembly: GCA_028749045.1. Lineage (NCBI taxonomy): Eukaryota > Viridiplantae > Streptophyta > Pinopsida > Cupressales > Cupressaceae > Cupressus > Cupressus sempervirens. Next base: position 658,902,653 of record CM053792.1, on the reverse strand, counting down.
CTAAAGATTCAAAAAAAGTTAACACAATATAACACAATCTTCAAATTGCAGCATAAATAGTTTTTCTATAACATATCAACTCATAAAAATAAAGAAGGAACAACATACATAACAACACAAAGAGTTACAAAATAGAAGACAAAAATAATAGTCTTGCATTGTTGAGCATGTTTTCCACTACATTTATAATTTTGGCAACATTCAGGAAGAGAGACTTTAAACCTTGTTCCATTACCACTTTTTGTTTTCTAATAAAAAGCCCAACTTGTCGCTTGATTTTTTGAATATGAAAATCACTATTTAAGTTCTTCTCATACTTAGTGTGTAGTTGAAAATTAAAGTTAAGTCAAACAATAAAAAAATGTTTGAATAAAGCCCAAGAAGTGCATCTTCCTGTTGAGTATTGTTAATATTTTTAATAATAGATTTACTCCTATACCTCCATATGTGAGACATAATGACATGCCTAACTCCTTCAGTGATAGCATTAGCATATAACTAGGCACTCCAAGAAGGGTGTCCTTCTAATTTATTTTATGCTAAAAATTAGCTTGCAAATCATTAAAAACTCAAAACTACTATTTCCTAACAAATTGGCATCCTCAAAAAATATGTCTCGTGTTTATTGGCCTTAGATAGAATGGACAAATAAGTGGCTGACCCACCATAAATTTCAGCCTATCCATTCTGGATAGTTTGCAATGTAAAATACTCCAAGAAATTAATTTTGCATTTGAGTTGTCTTTGGATTTCCATATTTAAGTAGATACCTTTGACCAAAATAAATCATTATACCTATAATTGCATTTTGAATTAAATTAATATTTCAAAGGAAAATTGGGAAGTATACATAAACAAACCATTTTTAAAGGAAATTGTGGAAATGATAAGATAACAATCATAATCAGTCTTTGTGGAAGTTGTAGTGAATAGGGATGCAAAGTTTTTTACACATTTCTAAAAGTATTAAGGAATAAATAAAAAATAGAAGTGTTTTGTACATATTAGTTATATTGTGTTGATATTTAATGGACTATCATTATAGCCAAATCATAGTATAAAAATCCCAAAGATCTTCAAAATTATGCAAGCCTTCTTTGTAAATGATAAAAAATTGTTTTGGAAAGCTTACAATAATGGGTTATATAGTGAATGCATTTTTTCAACCATATAGAAGATGAGGAAAAACTAAATGCGCATTGGAGTGAGTTTTGCTTCTATTCGAAAACATAATACTTCTTTTTCCAAGCCTTCTATATAGACCAAAGACTAGGAAAATATTTAATTGAGAAAAAAGAAGCATGAAGAATCTTATCAAATGATCTCTCATGCTTTTGTTTGGTTGTGGAAAGTTTAATGTGATTTTGTATGAAAATATTCCATGGTTCATCCTCATGAACAACTTTAATAATCTATTTGGTTGAAGAATAAACCATGTGTTCTTGGGTCTACAAATTCCAAAGCACCCTTACATATGGGTTGAATAAAGTGAGTCCATGAAGTAGATACGAATCCTTTGTTACCATGTCATTTAGCCCAAATAATATTATGAATAATTTTTATCAAATCTTCATATCCTTTTTTTGAATGTATCCAACATGAGGAATAATACACACGCATCCCAAGATTTTTTTGTTAAAAATTAAAAGCATTTGTCCAGCCAAGGTAAGGATTTTATATCCCCAATTCGAAACCTTTTTCCTAATTCTATTCATGTGTAGATTCCACATATTTTTTAGTGAAACCCCAATTCCTAAAGGTATTCCAAGACATCTCATGATTTCACCATGTCTGATTTGTTTCCAGCATTGTGGAATCCAATGAGGAACATGGCCATATTGAACCATAAAAATTATTTTCTCATGTGGAGTTTTGAACCCAAAAAAATGCAATACAACTCCAATATTTCTATCAAATTGGAAATACTCTTCTCAAAATTTTATAAGAATAATAAAATATCATCAACATAAGAGACTTGGTAATAACTTTGTTATCTGCATGGATATAAATTAATGATATTATCTGCATATTATTAGCATTTTTCAATAAGTATTCTAGAGCATAAGTTATGAGGACTTATAGATATGGGAATATTGGCCAGCCTTTCCAAATAGATATTTGAAATGGGAAAGGATCTATCATAACATTGTTTATTATAATCCAAGCATTAACATCTTTAAAAATCATTTGAAGATGATATCTAAATTTTGGACCAAAACCAATTCATTGAAGTATTTTAATGATAAAATTCTAGTGGATTCAATCATATGCTTTATCAAAATAAAGATTGATTAAAATGACATTAAAACATATTTTTTATGCCCATTCATAGGTTTTCGATGCTAGTATTAGCCTTATTAAAGGAATTTGAACACTAGCTAAAGTGTCCCCTCATTACAAGATATGTTAGGATCCACCTAGCTAAGGAATTTCACTATTGTAACTATGTTATTCCTTGCATACCTGTCCCTACTTTTTGTGAGGAAAAAGTTAGGTCTCCTCTTTCTATTTATTTCTTTACCTCATTTCAGATAAGCCTTTTGTTCTATTTTTGGTTTTTGGTGTTTGGGTCCTTGCATCCTTGTCTAGGATTTTGGATCCTTTCATGTGGGAGAAGGGAGTGAGGATTCTTAGCCTCGTTGCAAGAATCCATGGTCTTCAAGAAAGCAAGTTTTGGATCAAGCAAGATCTTGTTCTCGTGTGTCTTCCATTGTTGGAAAAGGTTTCTACGGTATTAAGGTGGACACATGGAAAAGTTCATTAATGAAGGATACATATAATTTATGCACCCTTTTAATTATCATGATTGATGGGTTATTTAAGAGACCTAAAGGGATTAATTATCACTTTTTTTAACAATCACAATTGTGCTTTGTAAGTAAAAGTCTTTGTTCAAGTTGTCATGTTGCTTGCAAGTAGTCATTTTATAGGTTTGTGAGTGTTTTCTTGGGTTAGACTAGTTATGGTTCCTATTGAAATGAGGGAGCATCCTAGAGCTACAACATTACTTCATTCTAGTGCTTTAGGATTTTTTTTCTTTCCCCCTTTCCTGCTTCTTTTTAGTTTTGTAGGTGATTTTCTTTTTCTAGATTTTTGTAGTTCATCCTCTCTTTTCATTCTCTTGGGTCATTTTGTTTCCTTCGCCACTTCTTGGTGTGGTTTTGGTCTCTCTCTCTCTCTCTCTCTCTCTCTCTCTCTCTCTCTCTCTCTCTCTCTCTCTCTCTCAATTTCTGTGTATTTATTTGTTTTACATGTAGTTGTTTATTGTAGGATGGGGATGCTTGAGCTCTAACCTCCTTATGTAGAGTAGGATAGCATTATTTAGACACAATGGACTTGGCAGTCTAGGTTTTGGGAAAGCATAGGGTTATTTAAAATTCATAACTCATAAGGTACATTCTACTACCAGGAATGTTAGTCTACTTTTGTCTTTCCTTCTTTTTGGTTTGTTTGGCTTGGTGGTGTAGTTCTTTTTCTTTCTAGTCTTCTTGGGTGTTTTGCCTACTGGATGAATGGTTTTTTCCATCTGGGTGCCCTCTTTTGTCTTTATTTTTCATGAGGTAGGATCTCATCGATTGAGTTGCTTTTGTTTGGCATAGCCAAGATGTTGCATGCACACCTTCATGGGTTCCTAGTTGGTGGTTCTAGCTCTAAAAGATAGAAAAAATATGGATATGTTGTCACAAGTTACACACAACCTCAATCCTAGTAGGGTGAGTGGTGTTCTATTAGCATTGGGCTTGTGGTTCTATTATAGTTTGGGTAACTATTAGTGGTTGATTTCCACCTTTGATCATCTACCTAGATGCAACATCCTTCCTTAGGGTAAGTGTCTTAGGTCATTTACAACAAGTTGGTATTTCGAAATTAAATGGCTATCAAATCAAAAGTGCCCAACATGTATTGATCCCATATATGACATGAGTGAATTTTGAATAGTGGTATTGTCAATTGTGTAAGTACAACTCAATGTCATAATCTACCTTGCCAAAAAAATTGTTTGAGTGACGTATTTTTGGTTTTCGATGAAGAAAAATAATTGATATTTTGATAAGTTTGAAACCATACATTTTACACTTATAGGAGTTGAAATTGTAGGTTCTCAGTATTCAAGGATTTTGTCCCTTACCACTAGTAAGAGGTATCTTTGATGCTTTTGAAGTTTTTATTTTGGGTACCATTCTTTTGTCTTTTATTAGAAGTTAATTTTCTTGTTTAGGATTTCAGGTTTTATGTTCCTTCCCCATGTAGTGCATTTGTCCTCCTAAAGGATAAGAAGGCATAAGATCTCAAAAACCCTTGAATATTGATTCTAATAAAGAATGCTTTAGAAAAGGGATCATGATATTAATGTATGTACAGTCTCCATAGGTGCTAAAAGGTACTAGCTTTGTAAGACTAGAAAATTTTATCTAGTACCATGACGAGACAAGGATTGGTATAAATTATAGTAGATGGTTGTCATCTTTTAAATAGGAACATCTAACAAAATATTACTTCCCAAGGGTTCTATGCTAGTTGGGTCCAAGGATCCAAACCATGGAAGGACTAGTTTCCAACACAGGAGATGAGAATTCCCAAGAAGAGATGTTCTAGATGAAATGACTTAACAAGTGAAAGGATTCTTGTATGATCAACACTCTATGAGATTATGTCTAAAATGTTTATCTTCCAAGTTTGATGAGGCTTCTCCTTTCATGTTTAACCCTCTTGGTGTCATTACATTGGATGGTGCATAACAAGGCCCTCCTACATGTTATATTTTCAGCATGGGGGGATCCTTTTAGCCAGATTCAATACTTACTTAGAAGGACCTTTACTTTCTTCAAGAAGCACCACAAATCTATAAAGTACAAATCCTAGTGTGGGATTCCTTCTTCCCTATAACTTGTTCAGGTGATCTTGCATTATGTGGTAATCAACATTCAACATTTTTTGTTTTGGAGTCTTGAAACTCAAGTCCTTGCAATGTGCGAGTGGATGGGTTGGGATTCCCTGCAAATCCAACCTTCCACTGTCAATGTTGGATGATAGAATTATTAATTATACAATAGGAAGTTAATAATGGAAAACAAAAAAAAATCCTTTTCATCCATTGGATGTTTCCTTGCATACTCAATGAATTTAAAATTGTCTGAGAAGTGGATTTCTCTAATCAATAAATTAGCGCCTCAAGAAGATAATTGACAAATATTTGATTGAAAAATCAATTAAAGATTGATATTTATAGATTGAATTTTCCTTGGTAAACCCCCTCTTCAATTTACCATTTCTTTTCATCCTTCATTTCATATCTTTTCACTAGTACATTTGAGGCCATTTTTTGACCAAAATTGGTCAAAATTTTGACCCAGTTTTTGACAAAAATTCTACCAAATTTGACCAACCCATTGGTCGAAGTTTTTCTTGTCAAAATTTTGACCAATGCATTGGTCAAAAACTTTCAAAAATGTTGGCCCTAGTTCTGCCAAGCATTCATTTGACCAATGCTAGGAGAAAACTGGACAGAAATGGTCAAAATTTTGACCAATTTTTGGTCAAAAACTACCAAGCATTGGTCAAAATTTTGACCAATGCTTGGTAGAAAACTACCAAGAATTGGTCAAAATTTTGACCAATGCTTGGTTGAAATTTTTTTGAGGCTCACACTTGTTGAGGTCCACTTCAGCAATGGCCCTTCCTATGAAATTGTTGTCTAAAACCTTTCTAATGAGATAATGTGTTATGAGCTCTTCATCAATGGGATGGAATGTGAATCCAGGAGGCAGTTGTGCATCACCCATATCATGACTGTAGCTAAAGTTAAGAGCCTCTATTATTAAATTCTCTTCCCTATCACCCATATTCATTTCCTTTGCTATGGGAAATGGGGAAGAGAATTCAATAATAGAGGATCTTAACTTTAGTTACAGTCATGATATGGGTGATGCACAACTACCTCTTGGATTCATGTTCCATCCCACTGATGAAGAGCTCATAACACATTATCTCATTAGAAAGCTTTTAGATAGCAATTTCACAAGAAGTGCCATTACTGAAGTGGACCTCAACAAGTGTGAGCCTCAAAGAGGGTTCAATTCCCTCCTTTATTATTCACTATGCGTATAATCCCACACACCCATTTGATCTCGAATGATGATGTACTGAATGCTAAGTGTCTGTGTTGAGTGCTCCAAAACCATCCATTTCATGCCTTTATCTGTACACAATGTGATGGGGACACAACCCAAGCTCAGAATGGACACAATAGGAAAGGGAAAATTTTATTACCTATGAAAATATGCTGGTACACTTAATGTAGAGAAACAGACTCCAAAACATGCCCTATGGGCTTACAATAGCATAAATCTAGAGATAAATTCTTCTCCCAGTACCTTCTCTCAAACTCCACTTCGAACTGCCTTTTACAATGCCAAAAATGTTCTTAAATAGACCCCGAAGGGTTAAGGATTAGGAATACATTCTAGAAAGTTCTAGTTGGCATCCACTGACCAAGTAGAAGGCTCTAGAAGCCACGTTAGAAGTTGGCACAAAACTAGAAGAATCCGAAAATGGTAACCGAACTTTCGGGAGGCATAACTTTTGAACTATAGCTTTGATTGACGAACTATTTACATTTTTAGAAAGCTCTCAAAGCGCTCTATAGCCCTATGGAGGAGCTTAGCTCATCCCCCATTTTTCAGCCCTTTTTGAGGTCATTTAATACCCCTAACCTGACTTTGAAGCATTCTTAGGAGGTCTCCAGAAACCAAAAAATTGTGATAACTTTCAAACTGCGAGGCCTTTTGACCTAATTCTTTTTCTGGAATGCTCTAAATTACAATTACATTCATCCGGCCAATTTAAACCCTCTAATTCAACAAAATTATGGTCCAATTACATACTCCTATTTTTTTGGCATTTACACGTATCCCAAGGTGATTAAAAACTCTAACCCAAAACACTAATAGTGGAACTATGAGAGTTGGAACCTTTATTTGACCCAAATGGGTATCCAAAAATGAAAACACATGAAATAGAAACTAAGTCTAAGTACATTTTTTTGGGTGACACAGGATTGCCCTTATACCTCTGGATGCTCCTGCATCAGACACCCAGGGTAGATTGAAAAGTGACCCTGTCACTTTATGAATGGTAGAGGAAATCCCAAATGGGAAACCTCAGCTACTGATATCCAAGTTGAGTCCTCTATCGACCATCCTTTCCACTTGACCAGATACTATTCATACTACCTATTTCTGGTACTCCTACCCACACAATGATCTAGAATGTCTTCTATCTCCTCCTTCTTAGAAGAAGGAATTAGACATGGTTCTAACATTAGCTCCTCATCTGCACCATCATCATGATACTCTGTTAAGTCTGCAATGTTGAAAATAGGAGAAATATGAATTCCATCTGGCAACTCTACTTCATATGCATTTCTTGAGTCATGTTTCTTCAAAATTTTACAAGGGCCAAATTTCTTCATCTTTAGCTTGTTGTAAGTACCAGTTGGAAATCTTTCTTTTCTTAAGTGTACCATGACTAGATCCCATACTTGGAATTCCTTATGTTTTCTCCTTTGATCAGCCCTAGCTTTATACTGTTGGTTCATCTTGGTAATGTGTCCCTAAACCTCCTCATGTAGATGCTTGATATGTTCAGAAAATTCTTCAACTTCATTACTTGTCCTCTCCCCTTGCTCTATCTTCCTCAATTCTGGTGTAGTCCTTGGGCTACTTCCATATACAATTTGGAATGGTGATCTACTAGTAATCCTATTTATAGAGTTATTGTAAGAAAACTCTACTTGTGGTAGAATCAAATCCCACCCCTTAGGCTTATCCCCAACTAAACATTTAAGTAAATTTCCCAAACTTCTATTTACCACTTTAGTCTATCCGTCAATCTGCGGGTGATGTGCAAAACTGAACTTCAAGTATGTTCTCAACTTCTTCCACAATGTTCTCCAAAAATACCCTAAAAATTTTATATCTCTATCAGAAACTATACTCCTTGGAAGACCATGTAGTCTTACCACCTCTCTGAAAAACAAGTCTGCAATATGGACAGCATCATGAGTTTTGTGGCATGGAATGAAATGTGCCATTTTGGAGAACCTATCAACAACCACAAATACTAAGTCATTACCCCTTTGTGTCCTTAGCAATCCAAGAACAAAATCCATACTTATGTCCTCCTATGGCTTTGATGGAATAGGCAATGGCTGATATAGTCCAGTATTGTGACTAAATCCCTTGGCCACTTGACAAATCTGACAACTCTATACAAACTTTTTCACATCTTGTGACATTTGAGGCCAAAAATAATGTTCTTTGAGAATGGAAATGGTCTTATCTCAACAAAAATGTCCTGCCATCCCTCCACTGTGTTTCTCCTTAATCAAATTTTCCCTCATGGAACTCCTTGGAATGCACAATTGATTGCCCTTGAATAACATACCATCCTGAATCAGATAGTCTAACCTTTTAGTTTTGTCTACAGCAACAGGCTCTTTACAAGCTTTCCACACTTCAACAAAATTAGGGTCCTCAGGGTACATATTCTTGAGTTCATCAAACCCAACTACTTCAACCTGCATTACTATAAGCAACAACTGTCTCCCACTTAGTGCATCTGCAACCCTGTCAGATTTTCCACTTCTATGCTTCAACACAAATGTATAGCTCTACAAGAACTCTACCCACTTCATATGCCTCTAATTCAATTTACCTTGGCTATTTAGGTACTGTAATGCCTAATGATCAGTATACAAAACAAATTCCTTTGGCAATAAATAATGCCTCCATTTCTTTAAGGCCCGAGCTATTGCATAGAACTCTTGATCATAAACATAATACTTCTTTTTTACATCATTCAATTTTTCACAAAAATATGTAATACACTTACCTTCTTGGCTTAATACAGCCCCAATAGCACTGCCACTAGCATCACAATCCACGTGGAACACCTTTCTAAAATCTAGAAGTGCCAACATAGGTTGTTCTGTCACCTTCTTCTTCAACAATTCAAAACTTCTCGTAGCTGCCGCAGTCCATTTAAACTCTTTTCTATCCCCTCTTATTGTGGCAGTTAGGGGTGCACATATGCCACTGAAATTCTTAATGAACTTCCTGTCAAAACTAACCAGACCATGAAATGATCTTACCTCAGTAGCAGACCTTGGAGTAGGCCATTCCAAGATGGCTTATACCTTCTCTGGATCCATTTTGAGACCTTCAGGTGATATAACAAACCCCAAGTAGACTAATTCCCTTTTTGCAAAGATACACTTCTTTAGATTAATTAACAGTTTCTCTTCCCTTAACCTTTACAAGACACTACGAATATGAAATAAATGTTCTTCCAAAGTCTTGCTGAAAATTAAAATATCATCCAAATAGACAATAAAAATTTTTCCAAAGAAATTCTTAAGTACCTCATTCATAAGCCGCATGAAGGTGCTTGGGGCGTTCATCAATCCAAAGGGCATGACTAACCACTCATAAAGACCCTCCTTGGTCTTGAAGGCTACTTTCCACTCATCTCCTTCTTGTATCTATATTTGATGATAGCCACTCTTGAGATCTATCTTTGTGAAGTACTGAGCTCCACTCAAGCAGTCCATAAGATCATCCATTCTTGGCAAAAGAAATCGATACTTAATGGTTATCCTATTTATAGCTCGGGAGTCTGTACACATCCTTCACTCTCCATCCTTCTTTGGTGCCAATACTGCAGGTACTGCACATGGACTCAGGCTCTCCCAAATCAAGCCCTTCCTCAATAGCTCCTGAACCTATCTATTTAGCTCTTCAGTTTCAGTAGGAGTCATCTTGGGAGTAGCCTTGTCAGGTAAACTAGCTCCTGGAATTAAATCTATCTGATGACTAATTTGCCTTACTAGTGGCAATCCTTCTGGAAAATTATCAAAGATGATATCTCCAAACTCACCTAGTAAATCTGAAACTTCAAGTGGTATTTCACTACTACCTTCTTTATCTTTCCTAGGAATCAAAGCATAGAACATACGCTGATGATTCATGCCATCTAAAAACTTCCTTCCATCAACAAGACATATCCGAGCACTGCTACATAACTTTTCACCTTCCTTTTTCATGGGCTTTAGTTTGTGGTGAACTCCATCCTTTATTAGAGAGTATGTGTTTGCATGACCATCATGTACTGCATGCCTATCGAACTACCATGATCTACCCAATAATAGATGGAAAACATCCATTGGAATAACATCACAAAGAACTTCATCATGGTAACTCCCAATTTTAAATTTCACTAAACATTGTTCACTTACCAAGACCTTATGATCATCCTTCACCCAAGCAATCCAATAGGGCTGGGGGTGTTTCTCCCTCTTGAGCTTCGGCTTAGAGACCATCTCCTCTGATACCAAGTTATCAGTGCTACCACCATCAATGATCACATCACAACATTTATCCTAACACTTGCACCTGGTATGGAATAAACTCCTCCTTTTTCCTAGTTCAATCTCACCACTTAGTAGGACCCTTTCATTTACTAAAGTCTCTCATATTTTTGCATCCTCTGAATGTGATGATTGTGCATCCTCATCCACATGAGCAACCCTAGCTTGACACTCAGCTCTCCTATCTGTCCTTCCTTATCGTTTAGGGCATTCAAAGGCACGATGACCTTCTTCAATGCAATGGAAATAGGTACCATGGAAGCCTCCTCTTCCTTGTCCATGTCCTCTATCTCTTCCTCTCTGATTTCCAAAGTCTTGGTGATGGGAGCAGTTGAAACCCTAATTCCTCTGGTTCCTGCTAGTACTCGCATCTTCATTTTTCATTTGGGTTTCATTTCGGCCTCCAGATGACCTACCACTGCCCCTTCCTCCTTGACCACGCCCTCTTTTTCTCCCTTCAAACCTTTTATTTAGCTTCCCTTCAACTCGTAGGGCAAACTAGTATGCCTCCTCAACGTTGGTCATTCTTACCAAACTTAATTCCTCCTGGATGCTAGGTGGCAACCCACTAATATAATGAGCAACCTTCTTATTTGCTTTTGCATGCCCTGCTCTAATCAAGAGTCAGTAAAACTCCTTTGTATATTCCTAGACTGATTTTCCTGCTTTCTTTAACCCATGCATCTTCTTAAACAAATTAAGCTCATAATCAACAGGAATGAATTGCTTCTTCAATTTGTCCACCATACGATCCCACCTTGTGATCTTATCCTTTCCTCTTCTATTTCATTCCAATTGAACCTCTTGCCACCAAATTTTGGCATGGCCTTTTAGTTTGGCCTTTAAAAACTTAACCGTATCTGGATCCTTGATATCCTTATACTCAAAGTACTCTTCCAATTCATTGATCTAATTGATCAACTCATCTAGTTTCAAATTTCTTGAAAATACACCCACGTCAATTGTAGGTCTCTTCCCAAACTTAGTAATGGCCCTAAAAAGCCTTTCTTTTTCCTGATTTAGAACTTCCCTATCAACTTCCCCTTCCGGTCCAATTTCTTTTTTCTTCATTTTCATCCTCACTTTCATCACCTGCAGTAACATTTGTTCCTCTACGAAGCTCCTCCCGCAACGCTTGTACCTACCTTTGGAGGGCTCTAACCTCCTTAGGATTAAAAGCTCTGACCCTTCCACCATGCTCTCTTCGTGGAGGCATCTTCTTAATTCAAACCCACAACCACATAGTCCTAGTGCAAACTGCCTCACAGTTGGCGCTCTGTCTACACACTCAAGAAAACTTGGCTCTGATACCACTTCATGGGGACACAGCCCAAGCTCAAAATGGACACAACAAGAAAGGGAAAATTTTATTAATTATGAAAATATGCTAGTACACTTAGTGCAGAGAAACAAACTCCAAAAAAAGCCCTATGGGCTTACAATAGCATAAATCTAGAGATAAATTCTTCTCGCAGTACCTTCTCTCAAACTCCACGCCAAATTTCCTTTTACAATGCCAAAAATGTTCTTAAATAGACCCTGAAGGGTTAAGGATTAGGAATACATTCTAGAAAGTGCTAGTTGGCATCCACTGACCAAGTAGAAGGCTCTAGAAGCCACATTAGAAGTTGGCGCAAAACTAGAAGAATCCAGAAACGGTAACTGAACTTTTGGGAGGCATAACTTTTGAACCGTAGCTCCAATTGACGAACCGTTTACATTTCCAGAAAGCTCTTGAAGTTCTCTATAGCCTTATGGAGGATTTTTATCATCCCCCATTTTTTGGCCCTTTTTGAGGTCATTTAATGCACCTAACCTGACTTTGAAGCATTCATAGGAGGTCTTCAGAAATTGAAAAATTGCGATAACTTTCAAACCGTGGGGCCCTTTGACCTGATTCTTTCTCTGGAATGCTCTAAATTACAACTACATTCATCTAGCCAATTTACACCCTCTAATTCACCAAAATTATGGCTCAATTACATACTCCTATTTTTTTAGCATTTACATGTATCCCAAGGTGATTAAAAACTCTAACCCAAAACACTAATAGTGGAACTGTGAGAGTTGGAAACTTTATTTTACCCAAATGGGTATCCAGAAATGAAAAAAAATGAAACAGAAACTAAGTCTAAGTACATTTTTTTGGGTGACACAAGATTTCCCTTATACCTTTGGATGCTCCTGCATCAGACACCCAGGGTAGATTGAAAAGTGACTCTATCACTTTATGAATCGTAGAGAAAATCCCAAATGGGAAACCTCAACTGCTGATATCCAAGTTGAGTCCTCTATCGGCCGTCATTTCCACTTGACCAGATACTCTTCATACTACCTATTTTTGGTACTCCTGCCCACACGATCATTTAGAATGTCTTCTATCTCCTCCTTCTTAGAAGCAGGAATTGGACATGGCTCTAACATCAGCTCCTTATCTGCACCGTCATCATGATACTCTGTTAAGTCTGCAATGTTGAAAATAGGAGAAATGTGAATTCTATCTGGCAACTCTACTTCATATGGATTTCCTAAGTCATGTTTCTTCAAAATTTTGCAGGGGCCAAATTTCTTCATCTTCAGCTTGTTGTAAGCACCAGTTGGAAATCTTTCTTTTCTTAAGTGTACCATGACTAGATCCCCTACTTGGAATTCCTTATGTCTTCTCCTTTGATCAGCCCTAGCTTTATACTATTGGTTCATCTTGGTAATGTGTGCCTGAACCTCCTCATGTAGATGCTTGATATGTTCAGCAAATTCTTCAGCTTCAGCACTTGTCCTTTCCCCTTGCTCTATCTTCCTCAATTTTGGTGCAGTCCTTGGGCTACTTCCATATATAATTTGGAATGGTGATCTACCAATACTCCTATTTATAGAGTGATTGTAAGCAAACTCTGCTTGTGGTAGAAATAAATCCCACCCCCTGGGCTTATCCCCAACTAAACATTTAAGTAAATTGCCCAAACTTCTATTTACCACATCAGTCTATCCGTCAGTCTGCTGGTGATGTGTAGAGTTGAACTTCAAGTTTGTTCTCAACTTCTTCCATAATGTTCTCCAGAAATACCCCACACATTTAGTATCTCTATCATAAACTATACTCCTAGGAAAACCATGTAGTCTTACCACCTCTCTATAAAAATAGTCCACAATATGGACAACATCATGAGTTTTGCGGCATGGAATGAAATGTGCCATTTTGGAGAACCTATCAACCACCAAAAATACTAAGGCATTACCCTTTTGTGTCCTCGGCAATCCAAGAACAAAATCCATACTTATGTCCTCCCATGGCTTTGATGGAATAGGCAATGGCTGATATAGTCTAGTATTGTGACTAAATCCCTTGGCCACTTCACAAATCTGACAACTCTATATAAACTTCTTCACTTCCTGTGACATTTGAGGCCAAAAATAATGTTCTTTGAGAATGGCAATGGTTTTATATCGACCAAAATGTCTTGCCATCCCTCCAGTGTGTTTCTCCTTAATCAAATTTTCGCTAATGAAACTCCTTGGAATGCACAATTGACTGCCCTTGAAAAACATACCATCCTAAATCAGATAGTCTAACCACTTAGTTTTGTCTACAACACCAGGCTCTTTACAAGCTTTTCACAATTCAAAAAAATCAGGATCCTCATGGCATAGATTCTTGAGTTCATCAAACCCAACTACTTCAACCTACATTATTGTAAGCAACAATTGTCTCCTACTTAGTGCATCTGCAACCCTGTTAGATTTTCCACTTTTATGCTTCAACACAAATGTATAGCTCTACAAGAACTCTACCCACTTCATATGCCTCTGATTCAATTTACCTTGGCCATTTAAGTACTGTAATGCCTAATGATCAGTAGAAAAAAAAAATTCCTTTGGCAATAAATAATGCCTCCATTTCTTTAAGGCCTAAACTATTGCATAGAACTCTTGATCATAAACAGAATACTTCCTTTTTGCATCATTCAATTTTTCACTAAAATATGCAATAGGCTTACCTTCTTGGCTTAATACAGCCCCAATAGCACTTCCACTAGCATCACAATCCACCTGGAACACCTTTCTAAAATATGGAAGTGCCAATGGAGGTTGTTCTATCACCTTCTTCTTCAGCAATTCAAAACTTCTCACAGCTGCCACAGTCCATTTAAACTCTTTTCTATCCCCTCTTATTGTGTCGATCAGGGGTGCACATATGCCACTAAAATTCTTAATGAAATTCCTGTAAAAACTATCCAGACCATGAAATCATCTTACCTCAGTAGCAAACCTTGGACTAGGCCATTCCAAGATGGCTTATACCTTCTCTGGATCCATTTTGAGACCTTTAGGTGATACAACAAACCCCAAGTAGACTAATTCCCTTTTTGCAAAGATACACTTCTTCAGATTAGTTAATAGTTTCTCTTCCCTTAATCTTTCAAGGACACTACGAATATGCAATAAATGTTCTTCCAAAGTCTTGCTGAAAATTAAAATATCATCCAAATAGTCAATAACAAATTTTCCCAAGAACTTCTTAAGTACCTCATTCATAAGCTGCATGAAGGTGCTTGGGGCATTCATCAATCCAAAGGGCATGACTAACCACTCATAAAGACCCTCCTTGGTCTTGAAGGCTATTTTCCACTCATCTCCTTCTCATATCCGTATTTGACGATAGCCACTCTTGAGATCTATCTTTGTGAAGTACTGAGCTCCACTCAAGTAGTCCATAAGATCATCCATTCTTGGCAAAGGAAATTGATACTTGATGGTTATCCTATTTATAGCTTGAGAGTCTGTACACATCCTCCACTCTCCATCCTTCTTTGGTGCCAGTAGTGCAAGTACTGCACATGGACTCAGGCTCTCCCAAATCAAGCCCTTCCTCAATAGATCCTGAACTTGTCTATTTATCTCTTTAGTTTTAGTAGGAGTCATCCTATGAGTAGCCTTGTTAGGTAAACTAGCTCCTGGAATTAAATCTATCTGATGACTGATTTGCCTTACCGGTGGCAATCCTTCTAGAACATTATCAGAGATGATATCTCCAAACTCACCTAGTAAATCTGAAACTTCAAGTGGTATTTCACTACTACCTTCTTTATCTTTCCTAGGAATCAAAGCATAGCACATTCGCTAATGTTTCATGCCATCTAAAAACTTCCTTCCATTACCAAGACATATCCGAGCACTGCTATATACCTTTTCACCTTCCTTTTTGATGGGCTTTAGTTTGTGGTGAACTCCCTCCTTTGTTAGAGAGTATGTATTTGCATGACCATCATGTACTGCATGCCTATCAAGCTGACACGGTCTATCCAACAATAGATGGAAAACATCCATTGGAATAACATCACAGAGAACTTCATCGTGGTAACTCCCAATTTTGAATTTCACTAAACATTGTTCACTTACCAAGACCTTATGATCATCCTTCACCTAAGCAATCTGATAGGGTTGGGGGTGTTTCTCCCTCTTGAGCTTCAGCTTAGAGACCATCTCCTATGATACCAAGTTATTAGTGCTACCACCATCAATGATCACATCACAATATTTATCCTCACACTTACACCTGGTACGAAATAAACTCCTCCTTTGTCTTGGTTCAATCTCACCACATAGTAGGACCCTTTCATTTACTAAAGTCTCTCCTCTTTCTGCATTGTCTGTATGTGATGATTGTGCATCCTCATCCACATGAGAAACCCTAGCTTGACCCTCAGCTCTCCTATGTGTCCTTCCTTTTCGTTGAAGGCATTCAAAGGCACAATGACTTCTTGATTACAATGGAAATAGGTACCACTTAAGCCTCCTCTTCCTTGTCTGCGTCCTCTACCTCTTCCTCTCTGATTTCCAAATTCTTGATCACGGGAGCGGTTGAAACCCTCATTCCTCTAGTTCCTGCTAGTACCCACGTCTTCATTTTTCTTTTGGGTTTCATTTCGGCCTCCAAATGACCTACCACTGCCCCTTCCTCCTTGACCACGCCCTCTTTGTCTCCCTTCAAACCTTTTATTTAGCTTCTCTTCAACTTGTAGGGTAAACTAGTATGCCTCCTCAATGTTGGTCATTCTTACCAGACTTAATTCGTCCTTGATGTTAGGTCACAACCCACTAATATAACGAGCAACCTTCTCCTTATTTTCTTCTGCATGCCCTGCTCTAATCAAGAGTCGGTAAAACTCCTGCATATATTCCTGGATTGATTTTCTTGCTTGCTTTAACCCATGCATCTTCTTAAACAAATCAAGCTCATAATCAACAGGAATGAATTTCTTCTTCAATTTGTCCACCATACGATCCCACCTTGTGATATTATCCTTTCCTCTTCTATTTTGTTCCAATTGATCCTCTTGGCACCAAATTTTGGCATGGCCTTTTAGTTTGGCCTTTGCAAACTTAACCCTATCTTGATCCCTGATATCCTCATACTTAGAGTACTCTTCCATTTCATTGATCCAATCGATCAACTCATCTGGTTTCAAATTTCTTGAAACTACACCCACATCAATTGTAGGTCTCTTCCCAAACTTAGTAATTGCCCTAAAAAGCCTTTCCTCTGCCTAATTCAAAACTTCCCCATCAACTTCCCCTTCTGGTCCAATTTCTTCTTCTTCATTGTTGTCCTCACTTTCGTCACCTATAGTAACATTTTTTCCTCTACGGAGCTCCTCCTGCAATGCTTGTACCTGCCTTTGAAGGGCTCTAACCTCCTCAAGATTAATAGCTCTGGCCCTTCCACCACACTCTCTTCATGGAGGCATATTCTTAATTCAAACCCACAACCACATAGTCCTGGTGCAAACTACCTCACATTCGGCGCTTTGTCTACACACTCAGGAAAACTTGGCTCTGATACCACTTGATGGGGACACAACCCAAGCTCAGAATGGACACAATAGGAAAGGGAAAATTTTATTAATTATGAAAATATGCTAGTACACTTAGTGCAGAGAAACAAACTCCAAAACATGCCCTATGGGCTTACAATAGCATAAATCTAGAGATAAATTCTTCTCCCAATACATTCTCTCAAACTCCACTTCGAACTGCATTTTACAATGCCAGAAATGTTCTTAAATAGACCCCAAAGGGTTAAGAATTAGGAATACATTCTAGAAAGTGCTAGTCGGCATCCACCGACCAAGTAGAAGGCTCCAGAAGCTACGTTAGAAGTTGGCAAAAAACTAGAAGAATCCAAAAATGGTAACCAAACTTTTGGGAGGCATAACTTTTGAACCGTAGCTCCGATTGACAAACCATTTACATTTCTAGAAATCTATCGAAGTTCTTGTTGGCATTATGATACATTTTTGTCATTAGTTACAACACTTATTGGATTCTGAATGCTTACCGAGCTCTCATCGGACATTCCTTTGTAAGCCAAGCTTTACCTAGTTCTTAGTGTTTACCGAGTGATCAAGGTGAATAAAGAAGTCAGTGTTTACCGAGTGATCGAGGTGAACAAAGCAGCCAGTGTTTACCGAGTGTTCGAGGTAAAGAAAGGAATCTGTTTTGACTGAGTGAAGATGTACTTAGTATTGACCGAGAACTTCGTGATAATCGAGCTCCTGAGGTTATCAAGGAAATTAATTTTACCGAGCTCAGACGGTTATCAAGGAAACTAACTATCACTGAGTCACAAGGTTCTATCAGTGTTTCCTTTGATCACCGAGCTACAGTTCAGATAGAAGTGTTCACCGAGTGACATCTCTTCTACCGAGTCTCCAGTGGTTACCAAGTTCAGAACTACTCGAAGTGTTTAGTATGGATCGTGCCTTCACTTCTACCGAGTGCATGACGATGCCGAGTAACGCAGTGGACGCCGAGTATTAGAAGGACACCGAGTCAGTTCAGTGAACCCGAGTTTTTACCTTGGGCCGACTTTGTATAGAGATTTGCACTTGTTGTTTTGGCCGACCTTGCATGTATTGTTTATTTGGATGGTATATATATACAATGTATTGTATCATTCAAATGTAATGGTAATGAATGAAAATGTGAAAGTGTGAAAGAAATACATGTGTGCGAAAGTATGTGTGCTGAGTTGTGAAGGTATTCAGCAAGGTGAAGTTTTGGAGAAGAAAAGTTTTATCTATCACATCAAGGTGAATCAGAGCATAGCGGATCTTATCAGCAATCAGTTGTAATCAGATCCACTGTTTCATTCTAACAGGTGAATCAGTTTTTGTAAATCCTTTAACAAGGTAGACTTAACAATCTTTTGTAAATCTCCTAACAGAGTGCATACTTTATTGTATGTTTGTAAATCCTCTAACAAGGTGGATCTAGCAATCCTTTGTGCTCCTAACAGGGTAGATCACTAGAAGTGGTCATTGTAAGCCTTAACCGGCCAACTTCATACTGCAGTAACGAAGCTTTGTGGGTTTCATCCCCATCCCAGTTTTACTTTCTATTTGGAAGGTTTCTGGGTCACCAAATCTGTGTGTTCAAGTGTTGCAAATGATTTTGTTTCATGCTTACAGTAGGTTACTTGGATGAATGGTGAATATATCAGTATGCAGTTTTATTGTTTGAAATTTTAAAAGTTACTGATTCACCCCTCCCCTCTCAGTAACTTGTCATATCTTGAATATTTCCAACAGTTCTCTATAGCCTTATGGATGAGCTTAGATCGTCCCCCAATTTGTGACCCTTTTTTAGGTCATTTAATGCCCCTAACCTGACTTTGAAGCATTCTTAGGAGGTCTCCTGAAACTAAAAAACTATGATAACTTTCAAACCGTGGGGCCTTTTGACTTGATTCCTTTTATGGAATGCTCTAAATTATAATTACATTCATCCATCCAATTTACACCCTCTAAATCACCAAAATTATGGCTCAATTACATACTCCTATTTTTTTGGCATTTACACGTATCTCAAGGTGATTAAAAACTCTAACCTTGAACACTAATAGTGGAATTGTGAGAGTTGGAACCTTTTATTTGACCCAAATGGGTATCCAAAAATGAAAACACATGAAACAAAAACTAAGTCTAAGTACATTTTTTTGGGTGACACAGGATTTCCCTTATACCTCTGGATTCTCCTGCATCACAATGTCTTTCTAGTTTCTTTCTACTTGCACGCCCATTTCATTTCATATTATCATCTAAAAATTGTGTCACTTTAAGTTCTCGACTATTTCCTCTTCATTGATCATCTCATAACTACTGAATGAGAGCTTTGGGATAAGCTATAGGCATCCATCAAAGCATAAAGGATTTTTTCAGATGGTGTATATGAAGTAGTAGCATTTTCCTTGGGAGACATGCTTGCAAAATGGAGGCATAGATAAGTCATGTGAACTATTTGACAGGATTCTTGAATGTAATGTGGTCATCAAAAGCCATGGTTGCTAGATATGCAATAAATAGATATATTGAGAGAATATATTTGTTTAAGTTGCAACTTCCTCAATAGAAATGCATGCAAAATGTGGAATCCTGGACGAATAGTTCAATTGAATCCTCCTCTTAGAGGAAGGCTACAAAAAATACATAGTTCAATTGAATGGTCTATAGATACCATCAGGGTAAATCACAACTATGGATAAATTGTCATATTAGAGAATCACAACTATGGATAAATTGAAATTTAGAACTATTTTCACTAGTAGCTAAGATATCAATCTGGATCATACATGGAAGAATTTGAAGAGTAGTCAATACATATCAACATCATGAGAAGAAGTGATTTGGTTAATGAATCGATTACTAAATCAATATGGAGTGATACACAATAGCAAATGAGGAATCCGTAATGGGTATTCTGGTTCCCAAGTGCTGATAAGTATTATAGCTACTATGAAGACCAAAAACCAGGTGATTATTGATCAATGATCATATGTATATCCAATGATGGTCAATGATTACTATGTAACAGGATGATACACAAATCAGGAGAAGCTATATAAATAAACATAAATAATCAAGAGGACGTCAATCAACATATGATTGAGCAATAATAAGCATACAACACTCATAACCGATATTGATATGGAGGAACAACAATTATGTTATGATAATGATTAAGTGAAAAAATGACAAACTTTGAGATCTATTGAACCAATGAACCATATTATTATACTAGCTCATGCATTGTGATTAGTGAGATTATTACTAGGAATAATATAGCACATAAATGAGTACTAAACCTCAATTGAACAAAAGACTATACAGTGGCTTCAATAAAACTGATGCTACACCTAAACCATCACTTGTAGCAAGCTACTTGAAGATATGTAGCAAAGATCATCCTAGAGAACAACCTCTAATTTTTAAAATCTTCCACTTTTATTGGGTGAAGTTTTACTTTTTGCCTCGACAAAGTCAACCAGGTCTTCAAACAACTTATCTTCAGGTTTAACTTGTTTGTTGGAAGTTGAAGATTGTTGTGGATATGCATCATTGTAAGTTCCATCATGAATGGAGATATTTTGTGTCCTTGATATCAACTCATCATGTGTTGATTCACTGTAACCATGTGTAGATTGGCTAGAACCCAAAGCTTGCCGCTGCTAAAAAAACTACTGTCTCTGATTGTGCTTTGCTGGAGGAGGGGGAATAACTATTCTAACATTGCTATCATATATGGGAGGTCCTTGCAGATTATCTATACACCTTGTGATGTATTTTGTGATTGCTCCACTTCCCAAGGAGTGAGAGGAAGGCTTTTAGGAGTCTTTTCTGTTGATGCCTTTGAATTCTGTGATTGTGGCCCATATAACAAAACTGATTATTATGGACTAAGAGACTGCCCTACTAGATTTGACCATTGCAAACCTTGGCTAGATTTGTCAAAATATGACTTTGGTCCATGGTGTGGAAACTTCTGGTATTCATTTTGTTGTGTTGATGACATCCCTAAAGAGTAACTCCATTTCGATATGGAGAATTTGATTGTGAATTCAAAGGATATGGTGAAGTTTGCTAAGAAAGAGATACTGGTGGTGAATGTGTGTATTTCTCATTGATTGTGCCAGTTGTTGGTGGAGTTGTAGCAGTTGGTGACTCATAAGCATCACCACTGAGGAAATCCATTGTCTGCTCAGTTTGTTGGCTATGAGTATCAATATTTTAAAGTCCTAGTGGTGGAGGTATCAATTGGAGTTGACCTGTTCACTGATTCTTTTTAGTGTTATCAACTCTCTGATGAGCTTGTGCACTGGATCTTGACGTACAATGCATAAAATATTGTTATTTATCTTTTGATTTTTCTCTATAGAATCCTGTCAAATCATAGTACATGGATTTAATAGATGAAAGGAACTAGTTGAAAGAGTTTGATGAGTAACTACATTATTTAAAAATTACACAAACCCATGGCATGTGTAAGAAAAATCTTGGCAAAGCTTCTATAGACACTTTAAAAAATACTAAATTACCAATTGTTTAAATCAACAATCACATTTCTATAAGAACTAGCCATCCACAAATACGCTACTTGCAAGCTAGTTGTGTTAAATTATCCTCAATCTCATCTTCATCATGGTTGACACTGACAAGAGGAGCCACATGAGTTGATGCTCTTTTTCACGTAACAGGAGACCCTATAGTAATGGAGTCATGTTTCCTTAGCATACCATCCAATTCATCATTCAATGCAAGACCCTGACCAAGAAGCTCCTCGTCCCTACATTAAATTTGAAATAAAGGTGAACCAACTAGATAATGGGCTAATAAAACATGCTTTATTCTAGTGAGAAGCATTAAAAACTATAATAATGGTATGTTAGCCTGCACACCCAGATTTTGGGTCAGTTCAACCATGGAGATTCCCAGGGTCCTATCAAATGGGTCATACCAAACAACCCCTCTATTTTACAAGCCTCAATAGTGGTCCACATTGACTATCCAAGCAATTGCCTCCTTTGGAAATTGGCTTAGCAGATGCCTCTGTACCAGTTTTTGGTGCCTTCTACATTAAAGAAACCTATTTTGAAGATATTGGCTAAAACTTTGGTTTGGTTGCCTTCCAGGACTTCTTCCACATCTATGGCATCTTCTGCCACTTTGGTGGTGTTGGTTTGAGCAACCCCACGCAAAAGCAGTGTAAAACTCACAACACGCACATTCGGCACTACCCCAATTTTTGAGGTTGTTACATTGAAGCAACCAAACTGTGTCTTGTATTGCCATCAAACATAACTATGAAAATCAATTACTCTGTGGAATTTGAAATGCTTGGAATTTGAAATTCTTTTAGCTTGGTAGATTACATGACCTTTTCGTAGATTGATTACCTTTACAATAAATTAGTTTTTTCAATTTTAATTATGTAAAAGCTCTTGTGCTAAATTTTAATTTGATATCTTATTTATTTATTTATTCTGGCTTGACAGTTTAGGCACCAAAAGGTGAAAGGTATAAGGAAACAATACAAAATTATAACAAATACCCTTGTGCACAACAATACAAATATAGTAGAGCAATGAACTTTAAAAGTTAGATGATAAATCAAACATAAGAATAAGAGCAGAGTGTGCCACATATGCTCAATCAAGTACAATAAAGTTTTTACTAAAAGAAAAATATTTTAAACACTAAGGCAAATATCATTTTACCCATGATAATCTTCTAAAGATCCATATGATGTTGATTACTAATTTTATTGTTTAAACATTGCACAATAAATATCTATCATTACAATAAGTTTGGGATTCACATTGAGGTAGCATTTTTTTTTACAACAATTTAATTTGTCATATGAAATTATGCAGAATCTAAAATGAATTCAATCCTAGTTTTTTAACAAATCTATCTACCAAACCCTGTTACCCAAACTAGAATTGGTGTCTCCGATGAAAGTTAGCACTTAAAATGATTACAATGTTTCAACATAATAACTTACAAAGGACATCCTAGTATTTTAGAGTTTTCACTCATTTCAAAAAGAATTTTACCAAATTCATCTCAGAAATAAAACAATGGATTCCAAATGAAAATCATAAACATAAAATGTAACTTATGAAGTTTTATTGACAAGATGCATCACGTGCTACTTGTAAGTACGACATTGTCTAACAAGATCTATAATCACTTCCTGCTTCAGACCCTGCATATTGTAGCTATTCCAATTACAAAACTAAGCCTTGTAAAATAGTTTCAATACTACTAATGCATGTATGAGCATATTCATTTTTTTTATGTCCTTGAAAATCATTATGTTGATATTTAATCCAAAACTCTACCCTCATATTATAAAGTACAAAAAGTAAAATATGCTCCCAAATGTTGCAACGTATATTAAATGGAAAGCATCTACAAAAGCAACCCTTAAGAAAAATACCATGTAGCTAGCAAAATATGCTCATGATTGAAGTAGAGACTTTGAGTAGCATAATAGCTATAAGGAATTCAATCTTAACATGAAACTTAGTAAATTAGTTGCAAATTTATCCAGCCAATTATCTAGGAGAATGAGAGAAACTTGCAAATTAACTCTAATTTATAATAGAAGGCAAAGCATCTAAGATAACTAAAGAGAGACTTGAAATTTAATTTAAGTTATGATATTTAGCATTCCAACTAATAGATTGGACTTGTGAAGATATACTAGTAATATGATCCAAGGTATCTAATGTTTCAAAGATTTTTTATAAAACTTGACTGAACACTTTGATTTAAGCTTGACTCATCATCTCTAGTGGGCATCTATTCAATGGGATTTCAACTTGCACACTTTGGTACTCAAAGATAAATAGATCTAAATGAAGAGGACATTTTCTAACATTTATGGTCATCCAATTTTAATTTCAGTCTTTGCAATTTTGCACAATACCTTTGTAGGGAAGGAAGCCCTCAAGCTAGTTGGATAGTTCAGACACAAATGTCAATAGTCCTTAGTTTAGTTACTATTCTGGGAATTGAGTTGAACTTGTTAATTTCAGATTTGTGGTTGTGAAGGAAATTGAGAAAACTTGACTACTAGCAACAAACCCATTTATACTAGCTATTTTTGCATTGAGGAAACCCTTAATTACCTTTTGACGAGTAAGGTGTTGAGGAAGATTATGACTATAATCAAGAGCTACTTTTCAAGTCCTTGCTGTAAATTGCAAACTTATGATTATATAAAAACTAGGCATTGCAATTAAATTTAATAACAATCCATTGAAGAGGCTAGCCCCTACTAAGAAAGGAAAAAGGGAAAATGCTAGCTTGAAAGGCTGAGTAAAATTCTAACAAGGGCCAACTACAACTAAATGGTACATTAATGCCAGCTACGAGTTTAAACAAAATATGATTATCAACTACTACTTAAATTCATCTACAGGCTATGATCCCTCATGAACTATGATTAATATTAAATAGACAATATTCAAAGGCAGTGCTTGATCATAAGGAGATGCATCCTTCAAAATGAGACAATACTAGTGAAAAATTTAACATTTCCCCACAATCAGGGATATAAAAAGAGAGGTGGTTCATTTGTAGATAGCATCAAGTAGAATTGAAGAATAAGAAATATGACCAACAAGGACATGAATGGAGCACAAATAAGAATGAATATTAATTAAGGAAATCAAACTATCAAGTTTGAATTAGAAAAGAATCTGTGTATAAAATAATAGAAATAAAGAATATAATAGAAAGTAACTGGTATGCAAGTATTCTTCTATTAATCTCCATATAAATTTTTTAAGAAGATGCAGCAGTAATGGTCTTCCCTTGTCAAGTATGCCAATCACGAGATGGATGGACTAAAGGTTCTACTTAGAGGCTCATTCCATGGCCTTGGCCTTGGTTGAGGAAGAATATCTCTTATCCTCCTAACAAGGAACATAAGATTAATAATTATTTATCTAATTTCTATTAGACATCATATTTGGGATAAATTTGAAAATATTTGATAGGAAGATACACCAATACTAGTTCTGTCATTAAATACGACAACTACAAGATGATAGACATCCTACCATTCTCGTGGCCCTAGGGGCCAAATGAATTGGACACTCAATATGTGCCCTTGATTTTAGTTGAGGAGAATAGTCTCAACTCTCCCAACATCCTATCAAGCTTTTCCACCGAATTCTTAATATGGTAAGCCATTAGAAGTATGCAGTGAAATGGATACAAGTGAATTTAGGGTGTTCTATTTTCAATATCATTTGTATAATGATCATAAATCCTTGATACAATTTTCTCTAATTTGACTTGCAATTACGTATTTTATATATAGAATACTATTTATAAATAACTTGTGTTATGGGACTTGTTATTTTTGGGCAAAATCTAATATATCCCATAAAGAGATCATTATGCTACTTGTGCAAGAGCCCCATCATTCTAAAGAATCATACCATTTTTGGTAGGCGCCTAAAAGGAAATTTCCATAAGGAGCTGATGCTTGCCATTGGTTATGATAAAAACTTAAAATAGATCTTTAAAGAAAAAATGTGCTTGCAAGTGCAACAAAGGAATGACTGTTGAATGCCCTATGATTGACTGGGATTGACTTCTTATGTTGTAGTGTCAAAGCTTATGCCATTGCATAGAAATACTCATAACTCAGACATGGATTCAATGAAGAGATATATGTCTCTACCACTAATTAAAACTATAGATCTCTCTAACTAAATCGATAGTTAATTAATAGTAGAATAAAAAGTTTTGACAAAAAAAAAATTCATATTCTAGACCAAAATTTCATTGTAAAGTGTAACTGCTATAAATGAACTATGGACATTGAAAACAAAGGAATGGTCATCCAAAAAAGCCTTATCTTTATTAAGCTGAATGATACCTCTCAATTAGAAGTCTCTTCCATCTTGTTGTGAGCTTGTCTTGGAAGCCATGACATCATGGCAATCTCGTAGCTATTTATATATACAATGAACAATGCAGTTGCTTCAGCTTTCTATAACTATGACATTCTCCAACTTATACAACTTTTGGGGGGGTGCTTCAACCTAGTGAGTATCACATGTAAATCAGTCCTAAAATGTCAAATAATTCCAATTGAATGTAATTTCGAGTAACTCTTTATTTTATTTGAAATAAAATTAATTACTAAACAATGTAACTCAAAATAGTGAGAAGAATAGCCATATTACGTTATTGAGTACTGCATACAAATTCATTTGAATTTAATTCTTAGTAACTCTTTAGTTATTTGAAATAACATTAATTTATGATCAATGTAACAAACAATAATGAGAAGCACAACCAAATTAGGCACATAATCATAAGAAAGCTTTTTCTCTCTATCCTCAAAGCAAAAGCCAATTTGCCTAACTAGATTCTTATGGTGAATATATGAGAGCACTTCAATTTCATTTTTGAATTCTACTACACCTTGCACTTGCAGAGATCCTTTCTTGTTCCTCTTTGTGACCACCACTAAGCCCACACTATTGAGTGTCCTATACAAAAAAGTCTTATAGCAAGCAATTTACCCAAGATTTTTGGAGTTGTTCCACTATAAGATATGATGAAATCATGAACTAATTGCCTATTATTTAAGGAAATGAAAAACACTATAAGACATTTTGTAGTGTTGTAATAATAGCCAGATCACCAAACTAGGCATGTCAACAGGAAGATTAGAGAAAGAGCACAAAGAACACAAATGAAAATAAAATAAGCTCTCTTGGGAAGTATACATAATGAGACATAATTATAGGAAGCTCTGTTCCACTAGAAGAGAGTAATTCTTTAATTTCTTACTTTGAGGATTTTGTTGCTCAAAATGTACCTCCCTAGACATATCAAAACTCTCCTTCACAAAATTATTTAGGCATCCCAAATCCACCTTTAGAATAGGTGAGCATATTGAACTTTCCTCTTGAATACTTCTTTGGGTCTGCTAGAATAAGAAAGTATGGTTGGAAAAGCATTCTATTTCATGGAGAAAAGGGAGGAAAGCTTAAAAATCATAGATATATAAGAACCAATTGAGAAAATCAAGGGAGAGATTTAAAAAACATAGCTGCACGAAGATTAGAAAACAAGGAAGAAACAAAATCTAGATAAAGAAATGAGTGCATGTCATGACTACAGATCTTAATAGAAGATGGACAATAGCAAAAAATAATAATCCAAGTGGTGACGATCAGTTTAAATGAACTTCTTGGAGAAATCTTTATAGGGGAAGAAATAGAAACTAAAGACAACTTGATAGGCATATTTTGATCCACAAGTAAAAATGGAGGAAGAGTAGAATTAATATAACTTTTCTCCATCTACTGAATAACAACATTAAAATGGAACTGTAGATTAGTCAGTTGGCAAGAAACTCCAAAAGTGCATATATCATTTGTATATCCCAAGAATGGCAATTGTGACAAACATTTACATGTGATTCAATAAAGATGGTCTAATCCCAAAAGCCAAAAGCTTTAAATGCAGCCCCATTGCCAAATGCCCTCAATATACGATTTTTAATGAAAGGCATATAAGTGGGTGGAAGAAAACTAATGTTAAAAATGGAGGATCTATCTCGCACCAACCCTTGAGCTCGATCATTCTACATAAATAAAAGATATAGTTTCATTTATTATTTATTACCCTCTTCTAAAAAGGGCAAAAAAAGTAACCATACATCTCTCTCAACCATTCAGGCATGGTTGGCAGCATGAAAGTTAGTGTTAAAGAATGTTTTCCCACATCTATTTTTGATGGGATCAGGGGAACAAAACTTTCAACGACAGTATTTTTGCCTACAAAACATGCTAAAGTTATTAGTCTCACCTATTTTTGCACCATCCAAAACAAGATTCGACAGGGGGAAAAAACAATAGATCGATTTAGAAGAGATGCCCTGGTTCTTCAACTCCCATGCATGTGTTGAAGCTGAATTGAATACAATGAAATGGGCGTTTGCCCTTTTTACATATTAAGCTCGTGTTTGTCAAAATTTTGACTAACACAGGTAGAGATTTTTAAAAAAAACATATTTTCTCTTTCCATAGTCTAACCAATCTAATAAATGGTCAAAAAATTTGTTCTAAAAATGACCTCAAATGTACTAGTGTTTCAAGTGTAATTTCAACTTTTGTAGTTGTTTTTGAGTGAAGATAACACTAGATCTTGTATATTTAGGCAATAAATGTACTAGGCAAGTTAGTTGGGTCAGGATGCTGGTTTCCCACCCCAAGTTGTAGATACTTGCCTATAAATAAGAAGATTGTCGACTATTCTAGGGTTGGTAAAATTGATGATTTTATCTTCCATTTCATTGTAGCACCATTATTATGAATGAAAGCAATACTATCTTTTTTGCAATACCTATTGTTTCACCTAGTGCATGCTAGTATTTATAAGCTATGTTTTGAGTAGAATAATCTTGGAGTGCTTTCTATGGGATTCATTTATCTTCAAAAGTAGTGAGATCTTTTCTATTTTTGTTTCTATTATCTTTCTTATCTTGGATAAAACTAAATGATCTTGTTTACATCAACACTATTTTATTTCAACACTTATTTATGTTAGAGTGATTGATCAAGGATGTATTTAAGTTATCCTACTATTCAAGCATCTATTTTTTATAATAATAGAACAAAAGTAGAATAGAGGGAGAATAAATCTCTAACCTTATAGGCTCTATCATTTTAGTTATTTACTTTCCTTGTACCCCCTGGTTCTATTCTAAGATATTCTCCTAATCTGATTAGAGTGATTTATTTCCTAAAACTATGATACATAGAGAACTATTGAAGTCCCCACCCACCTTATTACAAATTTAGTTACCTCCTCATCCAAATTTTCCTATCCCTATATGACCAAGGCCCAATCTACAAGGAGCTTGGGAGTAGAGAGTTTTTTTTCTTTTCTTTTTGATAATATATTGGCCAAATATTCAAGTCTAGTGACAATTGTTACATATTCCTGCAGTGTGAAAAGTAAGTCCCATCAATAGATTAAATGGTGCTAGATGAAAGGAATCAATTGATCCTTTACATGATTTTCTTTCATACCATCGCAAGTCTTCGCATCATTTAGTTCTATACAGTATAAAAATTGGCATAGGGAAGTTCAAGTTTGTTAGCTCAACCCAATTTGGTTTAGGATTTGAAGATCCTTACTAGACACCACCTAAAAAATATTTTAGAAAATATCATAGCCAAGAAACCTTGCATCAACTCAACTCCATTTCTGTGACTTGCCTTTAGCAATTGTGACCATCTATCATCTCTGTAGAGTTTGTAGAACTTAGACCTATCACCTAAAAGAAGAAAATAAAATAGAAGGGTAAGGTGTCCAAAGCTTAACCTACTACTACTTAGAGTATATTTGTGTGCTAATTACTAATAGGGACAATGGATATTCCATAAAAAATCACATTTCTCAAAGGTCATTTGTCATCCTTGGAAACTTTCTATACAATGTATAACATATCATCCCACCAAGAGAAACTCTATTTAAAATATAAACATTTGGGTCCTTGAATAGTGTTAGAATAATTTGGAACAAGAAGACATTTCTTGCTATCTGTTCTCTATGACTCTTGGTCCTATGAGTTGAAGAAGTTCCTTAACCTTCCTATTAAATCCTTCAATAGATGGATCAATATCAAGGGAACCTTTCTGTCAGTGTTTCAATCCCAAAGTGACCCTATCTTGTGTTGCCATAAGTTCATTGGAATCCAAAAGGATCCCAACAAATATCTTCCTACATTTAATAACCAATTTCAACATGCTCTTAGATGATGTCTAGATGCTTTTGTACCCATATTAGAACTTTCCCTAGGGACTTACCTAGATACTATTTGTTGGTTTTTTGAAATGCTACAAGTTTCAAATTACCCCAATGAGAACAAGATATATCTAGGGGTAGCTACTTCCCATCTTCAACATACCATTTCAAACACGAGGCCAACTATAAGGCTAGACCCTTCTTCTACTTTAGGCTTTGCAAAACCTAGGTGGGTGTACCTCAGATTCACTTAAATGGTACTAGTGCTAAACATATTCTTGAATCTATTAATAGCAGATGAAACCCTTATTTCTCTTATTGACTCATGCAATAACATAGATCTACAATAGCTAAATGCAAGACAATGCAATCCATAAGCTAAGTGAGGGTAACACTTTTTAGCTCTTCAATATGAAAGGGAAAAATGTTTGATTAATGATGTGGATTTTCAGAAAAACATGACATGAACAACATAACACTTTGATGGAAACATAACTACTGCCCTTTACACCATGAGACTAGCTATGGAAACTAGAAGCAGGTACCTTTGGATGGAAAGTGATTCCCTAAACATTATAAATATGCTCAATGAAAAAACCCCAAGTACATGGACTATAGTGGATAGTTTAATGGAAATTAAAGCTCTAGTGGATAATTTTGAAAATGTCACCTTTTCCCATTCTTACAAGGAAGGTAATGCCATTGCTGATTGGCTTGCTAGTAGGGCTGTGTGAGGGGGTAGTACATTGAGGTGGCATAATGACCGTAGAAAAAATGTGGATTTAAAATCACTCATTAAGTGTGATGGTACATATGCAATGGAGGGAAAGATCCTCCAAGATTAGTAATTTAATGATAATTGAAAGAGGGTCTATGGAGGGGAGTGTTACAATCCTTAGGATGTACTTCATTCCTATTATTATCTGGGCATGGCACGTAGGAAGATTAATGAAATCCTTGTTAACTTTTGCAAGTATTTTGGCTTGCTTCATTTTATCTCCTTTTCTGGGATTAGCTACTCTGTTCATTCTTAGAGACACACATTGTTTGAAAATGGGGGGAGAGCCAAGGAAACAAGAGCCCAAAAATTGCAAAAATTGGAAGGGTAAAGCCTCTATCTGGAAAATTCTTGAGAAAGGAAATGTGACTCCTTACCTGGAGTGATTGCATGGTTTCAAACCACATGTTATAGATGCTTTCTTTAAGAACTGGTTTGAGGATGGGGTAACTTTGCATGGCAACATGATTCATCTCACAAAGGACTTCATTGCTAAAGTGACTAGTCTCCTAAAGGATGGTCAGAAATATAGCAAGGAAACGAGCATTTCTAATGTCGCCTTCAAAAAAATTTCAAAAACTAAGGAGGAAGAG
The DNA here is from genome assembly GCA_028749045.1 of Cupressus sempervirens. Lineage (NCBI taxonomy): Eukaryota > Viridiplantae > Streptophyta > Pinopsida > Cupressales > Cupressaceae > Cupressus > Cupressus sempervirens. The sequence goes on along the minus strand of CM053792.1, from coordinate 658,871,234 downwards.
AAAAAGTTGGAGAAGAATGGGGACTTTTACGAGCTTAACCAAATAAAGGTAATATGGAGGGATGTTTAATCTTGTCTTCATGAATATTTTATTTTAGATGGAAGATCCAAAAGAGTCCACGAGTTCCATTTTGTTTTTCTAAAATATTTTCAGTATAAAGATAGGATTTATTTTCCTTTCTACTTGAGGTTTTCATTATTAAAAAGCCTTAAGGCCCATAGGAAGAAAGACACTTGCCCTGTCCTTCATGAAGGCCTCATTCTCTTAATTGAGAATTATTGCAAGATAAAGGTGATTATTGTTTCCCCTATTTCAAAGAAGAAAAGGGGGTTGACAAGTGAATCCCAGTCTATAAAGAGAAAAGGGGATGAAGGACATAGTGTGAAGAAGAAATTAGTGATTAAGGATACTTCCCAAAAAAATGTTGAGGATATTACTGATTCTTCTGATAAATATGAAGATAAAAATGTGGAGGCAGAGGAAGACATGGAGATGGGGGATATTACCTCTAACTTGGAGGGTTATCCTAGGAGTAAAGATGAGACCATGAAGAATGGTGTGGAGGAAAGTCTGGATAAAAATGAAGGGTTGGATAACACTGGTAATGAAGAAAACTAGGGTGGAGAAACCTAGAGATTTGAAGAGGAAAATGTGGAAGAGGAAATGGGAATGGAGAAAGATTTAGGAAAAGAAGAAGGGAAGGGCACAAAGATCCCTAGGGAGAAGGAGGTGGATGATCTGAGTTTGGAGATTTTTCTCTCCTTCTTTAATACTACAAAGAGTAAAGCCAACTCCTCTCTCCATGGAGATTCCTAACCTTACAATGAGATTATGCAATTAAAGAAAAAAATTGGGTAAAGTGTAGAAGGATCAGGAGAATGATTGGGCCAAACTTGTGCTACTAGAAACCTAGGTTGGAAATATACCTTAAAAACTGAAGGAATATGAACAAGGTCTCTAGCATATGATCCAGGAAAGTGGCAATAATTTGGAACAAGAGACTTCTAGCTTGTGTGTGGCTACAACAAGTTTTGGGAAGAAGACCAATGAGGATATTATGTCTCCTAGAGGACCAAGTAAAAGGACCAGATTGAGCTTACGGAAGAAGGCTACTGAGGTTACTACTGGTGCTGGCTTTTCCCTTGTTGATACCAATCTTAGTACAGCTGAAGTGCGGAATGAGGCTGCAAAGATGATCAAGGAGTTGTAGTAGTGGTCTAGTTTTTTTTGTTTATGGTTTTAGTTTTCATTTTGAAAGCTTTGTAAAACTTGTAGGTTCCATGTCCTTATAAAACCTGGTCATGTTTTCTAGTTACTTTCTATGGTTTCAAGTCCCTATAAAACCTAATTTTGTGTTCATTTTTTGGTCTCAAGATTTTGTTTCCTAGTTATGCTATGTTTGAACCTCTTTTTTACTATTGTTAGGGGTTTTGGGTCCCCTCAAAACTTGCTTTTACCTTAATCTAAAACATAACACTTTGATCCTTCAAAATGATCAGTGCCTTATCTATTGGGTAATCTTACAAAACCCTTAGCACACATTTCTGAAAGTCATTAACATATCCCATATATTAGGACTTCTCGATCTATCTATTCACCTTGTGAACTAGACATCTACATCTTTCTAAACCTCATACTCGACCTATCCCTTCATGAGATCTGCAATCCTATAATGATAAATAAAGCATTTACATAACTCCTTAAGTCATAAGCAAAATAGATCAACATATGTAACAACCAGATTACAATTGAGTTTTATATTCTTTGTTTACAAAACAAAAAGGACCATAAACAACATGAATGGGAGACAAGATATTAGAATGAAGACTAACTTGCTATTCCATTTTCATTCATTTCTTTGAAACAAATACAATAAGATGCATGAAATTGAAATGCAAAACTACCTAACAGACTAGAACTATCTATATTATCATTTCTTGTTGTTCATTACAAGAGAAATTACTAAAGAAAATGGTATCACAGTCATGAAAACATATCAAGAACTAGAACCCTTTCAATGAATGAGAGAAAGAAATATATAGAAGAGGATGAATTCTTAGATCTATTTTGTGTTTGACATGTGTCCACTTGGAAAACTTCCATTTTCAGATGCAAAACATCTCTCTAATCTCTCTCTATAACTACATATCAAATCCTCAATCATTTTGGCCTCCAAAAGCATAAAATATCTCAGATATTTGATGGAAAAGATAATTGATTTTGATGCTAAATCTAAAATCAAGGCAAAGAAAAAAATTAGTTAAATGATCTCTAGAGGAAAAATAAACTTATTAGAATCACTTTTCTCCACATTCAGGCTTCAACAAGCTTTAATATTTTCCCCCTAACCAATTTTGATGCTCAATGATGAATTCTGCCTGTTTTGCTGAGAATGCCTCGAAAAATACAAATCTTCTTATAGGCTGAACCATTGAACATCTATGCAAATTCTGACCCCATATTCAAAAAATTCATCTCCTCCCAATTCTAACATTATATTGGAGTGCATAATTTGGGAAAAAAATGCCCCCCTGGCAGCCATTTGAAATTGCAGGCTCTAACTCTAGACAGAGCAATTAAAATGATGAATTTGAAATTTTAAAAAAATCTCTATAGTTTAAACTATAGAAAATCACCATTTAAGACAAATATTTTGAAATCTAGACTACACCGTCAAATTGAAAAAAATATTCAATATTTTAAAATTTTCCCTTATATCTCCCTTGGTCACAAATTAGTGCCACATGTTGGCTCCCACAACCTTGGAGGGCCCCACAACCCCTCTTGTCAGATTTCTCAACTTTTTGAGAGATCACCATGTCTCCATTGGCAGAGCCTTCCCATTTTCTTGTGGCAACATGACAACCACCAGAATCTCTACAACTTTTCTGGTGAGCTCCTATCCGTTGGTCAAAATTTAGTTGACTTTATGTTCAGCTAGCCATCCACGAGCTCCACAAAGTAGGCCACAACTTCCAAAAGCTGGATGTCTTTAAGACATTTGATGTTTGAGTGTTTATCCTTGAAAACATAATGTTCCATGGCTTTCCCACCAATGTGGGACTAAATAAGGTCCTTTGGTTTTTAACTCGATTACCTGATGTTACTATGGATGCTTTGTCTCTACCTTGGCTAGATGGCCTCTCTTCAGACTTGGTGGGACAAATTGTAAAGATTCTCTTCATATACAGTCTTAAACCCAACAAGGCCCTTACCCTCAATCTTATGCCTAGCCACTTTAAAATTATTCTGAAGACCCTTGAACTCAATGTATAGTTGCTTGTTACATCTTCCCAAAATGCCAAAAGCCTCCTTAGCAATGCAATCTCATCCTAAGTATTCCACATAGAAACACCTTTTTTTATGGACTTCTCATGGCCAACTTCTATATTCTACAAGCTACCACCCCATGCAACATTTACAAATAGCCTCTAAACACTTGAGAATCTGACATCTATGAGCTTCTTAGGATCCAAATATTTGTGCCAGTACTGGCAAGTGGCAATTGGAATAAGAAAAATAACTCCTGCTATATATGCTGCCTGCTAGATGTCCTCTAGATATACTCTCCTTGTAACTTCCTCAATCAGAACTGGTGCAAGCCTTTTAAATCAAAGCTTCTTATAAACACAAAGAAAATTGATCTCTACCAGCTGTCATATCTGGTATTAGAGTTGCTCTCCTCAAAAACTCAACGGGTCCTTCATGAATTACTGTAAGAATTTGGCTTAGGCTAGAATTCACCCAAGAACTAAAGAACTCAACACAAGCACACAGTAGACCAAAATAGATAGAGTATGATCAGAATGACGATATTCATTCAATAACTGCATTCAAGAGTACACTAGGAGTGCCTGAATATAAAGGCCTCAGGAGAGCTTCTAGAATGCATAGAAGTTAGCATCATGATATGTCATACAACCAGGTACATGTCCACCAGATATGGATTATCCTCCATTGAGCATGGGATTAAGTGCGATGATGTGAGGATAAGCCTACAATGGTGTAGCACGCAAATCAATGGTGTAGACAACATGTGCTAAATGAGGAGTGCTGATAACTATGTTGTCAACATGACAACTCAGTGAATGATGCATACTCCTAAGTTGTAGACACCATGTGCATAATTAGAGTTGTGTAACTCAATGAGAGTTCACAAACTCCTAAGTGTCTCACCTAAAATAATAATAAAATAATGCAAAATAATTAAATAATGCATTAACCTAAGTAAAACTTAAGTAAGTGTAATAATTAAATACTTATTTACACCAACACCCCCCCTTAAGTGCAACTTAGGGGAATGCCCTTAAGCTTAAGCAATCTAGGATGCAATGCAAGATGGGTCCCAGCTACTAGGCCATATTAGGTACTCATGTACATAATGATATGCGATCTCCCATAAAGTGAGGAAAGAGGGAAAACCTCATGGGAAAAACTCTCCCCCAAAAAGAGAGATAAAGAAGGATGCATGGATGGATGGAGTAATCAGGACCCCCCCATTATGACATACATCCAGTATATACATAAGAGAATGATGAGAGGAGGAAAAGAGATAGGATGGGCTCCCCCCACCAAAGAAGAATTTTGAATAGTGACTGCTCCAATGAAGAAGCTGATCCAAGACTGTAGAATGGTGTTCCTCCCCTTAGGAAGAAACGATGCCAAGGGTACAAATGAGATGCTTCCACTATGTGTGGAAAGAACCCCATGGATAAGTGATGTATCTGAAACTTGCTCAACTGGGTGAAGAACCTATCCCAAAGAACTATCTGTCTCTGCAACTGATGAAGACCCCTACTACAACTGCTGATCATAAGTATCCATAATCACTTCAACCTAGGACGATTGATCATGTAGAGAATGAACAAAAGATTCTGGAACCCTTGTCACAAATGAAGGAGGTAATTTTGCATCAAGAAGAAGAGGCGGATCATCAATATTGTCCCCCAAATCTGTCACTGAACCTGTATCTAGAAGACTAGATGTACCATACTATTCTGGACCTATCACTGTGGCGATGTATACATGTGGACTGAACTGATGAAGTGACCTCTCATTGTATCTATCGATAGAACACCACATATCTAAATCTTTTGAAGCACTATCGCTGGAATCACTATCAGTTTCCACATTGTATGATGTGCGAAGAGGATTAAAGGACAAGCTTTGTGAACTTTCCTCAAAATGTACATCCTTCTCCACAAATATCTAATGTGTCTCAGGATCTAGAAGTCTATATGCCTTCACACCGTCTTCATAACCAATGAAGGTACAAGGCTGAGATGATTGTCCCTTGCATCCCCTGGAAGATCTCTTTGCCCATGCAAGACAACTGAAGACTCTGAAGTGTGTCACAATCGGTTTTCTGCTACACCATGCCTCAAATGGAGTTTTCCTATCTAAGGCTGGATGAGGAGAATGATTAATAATGTGAGTGGCACTTGAGATTGCTTCGACTTCTAATGATGGATCGAGAGACTTGGCATGAATCATGTAACTTGTCATAGACTTAAGAGTTCGGATCCTCAATTCTGCAACATCTGTCTTATGCGGACTGAATGCTGGTGGAGTCTGAAGATCAATGCCCTCATGTCTACAAAAGTCTTCAAGTCTTCTATTCACATCCATGTTTCCATTGTCCATAGGGAGTACTTTGATGGCCTTTCTAGATTTTCGTTCTACATGAGCCTTGAAGTCTAGAAACTTGTCCAACACTTCAATCTTGTTATGAAGAAAGTAGACCCAAGTGAACCTTGAAAAGTCATCAACTAAGGTAAGTATGTAGCGACCCTGGTTGAATGCAAAAGGACCTGCTAATACCATGTGAACCATCTGAAGAGCACTTGTTTCTCTAAAAGACTTCCCTCTTTGTAACTTTCCTTCTGGATGCATATCCACTAAATTTGTTGAACATTCACCCTTAGAAAAGTTGATTTGAGGTAGACCTTTCACCATGTGGTATGTACAAAGTTGCTAAAGATAGCGGTAGTCAAGATGACCATACCGCTCATGCCATAATTGCATGTTTGAATTGGATTGAGATAACAAGGCCTTTGAAGGAGACTTGGGCACAAAATGAGAGAAAGAGTACAACCTCTTGTGATCATTCACTTTCCCCACTACAATTAAGGAATCATCTTTAAGACTGTGCACCTAAACTGAGTTTGGAAGGAACTCAACTCTGTGTCCATCTCCAAGGTGAGTGATTTGGTAGATTGATAGGAGATTCAAACTTAGGTTTGGAACCTCTTGAAACTCTCCATTTTCCATCCACGTTTCCTTTTCCTTCAACTTCCATTTTGCTATCATTCCCCATGAAGATGTGTGGTACCCTTGAGTATTTCAATGAAGAAAAATCCTCCTTTGAAGAACCCATATGATACGAGGCACCTGAGTCAAATATCCATTCCTTTGAAGAGTTTTCATTTTCCATGAATGCTTGCCCTTTGCCCTTTGAATTTGAAGAAGATCCCTCTCCTTGTAAGCATTAGACAATGGAACATTATGTTTCCTCATGATGTGAGTCAATTCATCAATCTTTTTAAGATAACACTCATGCTCTTCATGACCCGATTTATCACAATAAGTGCACTTCTTCTTCTCCTTATTGTTATCCCCTTTCTTGTTGGAATTCGAGGACTTTCCTTGTTGATTTGATTGTGGTGTTGTCTTTTCTACATCCTCAAATTTGTCCTTCTTCCATTTCTTCTTACCCTTTCCTTTATTTGAAGAATGTCCAGCTGAATGCTGAGAACCCTGATTGGCCACCAATGCTTTGGACTGAGGTGAATTGAGAATCCCCATTGATTTCAACTTATTTTCTTCATCATCCAACAATTTAGCATATTCATCAAAAGTGACTTTCTTGTAGGTAGACCCTAAGGTAGTCTTTGAGGTGTTAAAAGAAGATATAAATGTGGAATATTCTAATGGCAGCTTGTTATGTATAAGATAGATCAGTCTGTTATCTTGTATAGAACTCCCACAATCAGTAAGCTTTGTCCTTAATTCATTCACCTTAATGATGAAGTCATGTATTGAGTCATATGACTTAGGATCTAAGGAAACAAGCTCATCTTCAATTTTGAACACATCCTCTTCAAACACTTTACCATAAAGGCTTTCGAGGGTATCCCAAGCTTCCTTGGATGTAGTACATTTCTTGTTTTGATACATGATTTTATCATCTACCCCCAAACATATATCACCTAGGGCTTTCCTATCCATGGCTACCCAATTTGAAATATCACTTGCAAGCACATTATCACCTACTAGTTTAGGAAGAGTACCATCTACATATTGTGAAACTCCAGATGTGCCTGTACGGAGCGTTTGAAGTTGCAAAATGTAGGATTATTCAGGTATAGTCCAAAAAATGCAAATTCTGAACAATTCATGCACCAAAACAAGAAAAGAGCTGCACCACTAAAATTTTTGGAAATTTTACCCAATTTTTAAAAAAATTGCACCTGATCTGGAGTCTGGATGTGCAAGTTATGGCCTCTTGAAGTCAGACTGCAAAAACCAAAATTGATTTGGAGAGGGTTTGCATCAGCGAATGACGGGGTTAAATTTGATGTCCATACAACCATCTCAGCAGTTGTAATTTGTCCTGTGATGACATCCAGACAGGCATCAATTTTAGGATAGTATATTGATGATGTCAGTGCAAAAAAGGCCCACTGGATGATGTGGCAACTACTTGAGCTTCTGTACTATATGAAATTTTCCATGTGGTAGGCTGACATGTTCGGTGACATGTACAGGGGCTTATGTGGCTACAGAAGATTGTCAATGATGTGTAGACCTGTGTGTATCTACGAAATGTCGCGTGGCCAAATGGAAATGCACCACGTGTCTGCGACTGGACAAGGATGTGTTTGCGGATGTTATTTTTAGCAAAGCAGGTGCTGGAAACTTTTTGGCCATCGGAGTCTAAGAACAGTGATCGCCGGATTGCTTAGTGGTCATCGGACTATATGCAATAGTCCCACATGTGTGGGATCGGGGATATGCAAAGTTTATAAAAGTTTGCACCCACAAGCACTAAATCAAAGCGATGCTCAGAAGTTGATATGGCTGCCAAAGTTTGTGTCACCTTTGGTATGTTATTGTCGCCGAAACGTGGATTGATGTTTATTACAATTACAGCCTCTGCAGATCCGTAAAGGTACAGATCCAGGTACAAATCACTCTTTCAAATTGGAATGAATCCCTGCGAAAATAATATAATTCCACCAAATTTGTAGTACGGGATCTGGTAGCCCGATATTGCAAAAAAAAAAATTCTCTAACCAAGTAATAAATAAATCCAAAAATACTTCCGAAAAATACCCAATAATTTTGAAAATTAAAATTTCAAAAAATACTCAATATTGCAGAGAGGAAATTAAATCAGATCTGAAACATAATAATCAAATCTGAAAATGACCATACCCAAATTGCAAATTGGGGCCTCCGAGTTTTGATTTGCAAAAAATTTTTGCCTCACGATCAAATTTCACCCAAGATAGGAAAATTTATAGTCAATCTTCACCGAATTGATTCTCTAGACACAACGGTGAGGTTAGATCTGGCTCTAGACACTCCGAATTTTTTCGGATCCTCCGGATGCGAGTCGAGGTGTTGAAGCATGAACGGTCTCAAATGGCTACATGATGAGAATCCTCCTTAGCTTTGATACCATGTAAGAATTTGGCTTAGGCCAGAATTCACCCAAGAACTAAAGAACTCAACACAAGCACACAGTAGACCAAAATAGACAGAGTATGATCAAAATGTCGATATTCATTCAATAACTACATTCAAGAGTACACTAGGAGTGCCTGAATATAAAGGCCTCAAGAGAGCTTCTAGAATGCATAGAAGTTAGCATCATGATATGTCATACAACCAAGCACATGTCCACCAGATATGGATTATCCTCCATTGAGCACGAGATTAAGTGTGATGATTTCAGGCGCAAATCAATGGTGTAGACAACATGTGCTAAATGAGGAGTGTTGATAACTGTGTTGTCAACATGACAACTCAGTGAATGATGCATACTCCTATGTTGTAGACACCATGTGCATAATTAGAGTTGTGTAACTCAATGAGAGTTTACAAACTCCTAAGTGTCTCACCTAAAATAATAATAAAATAATGCAAAATAATAAAATAATGCATTAACCTAAGTAAAACTTAAGTAACTGTAATAAGTAAATACTTATTTACACCAACAATTACACCTTTAATGATTGTGCTCTCCTGAATTTCTTGTCTTCTAAAAGAAGATGCTTGACAGGCATAGTTTCCTTTCATATATTTGTTGTGGCTTTATGTTTTTTGCATGGAACTCCATTTTCTATAGTGTCTTTTCTTTTTTCTTTGAAATCTTCCACTGCAAGCATTTTTTGAAAAGCAATTGGTCTTTGTAGATCCCAAATCGCTCTCTCCCTTGGTAGCTAGTTAAGGACACATCTCCCACCTTTACTCTTTCTCATGGATTCCCTATGGATGTCGTGGAGCCTCCTCTTTCAAGACATCTTCAATCAGTGTTCAATTAAGCTAGCTCTAATGTAAAATTTTCAACTTCCCCATTGTAGGTCTATTGCAGATAAAAGCCCCCTTCTAAAAGAAAAAGAAAGAACATATTTTAAATCATCATTTGTCACATTGAAGATGACTCCTTCAAGTTTGTATGTTTGAAAGCATTAAAAAGTGCACAAATAAAGTTGTAATAAATTTGTCTTGTCAAACTCCATGTGCCTTGGGGCCATCTAGAAGATAATGATTCCATTCCTATCACAAACAAAAAAAAGTATCCCAATATCCGCTATAAACTCTGAATCTTTAGTGTTTATCCTTTGAATTATGCATCCCGAGATGGCATATTCCAAACTTCGCAAAGGCATAAATCCCCTTTGACAATGTATTTAATCCTAGGATCGAGAATTATATGCAAAATGAACATTGTATGTTGATTTGAACACAATTCACAAGCTGCCATCACATGTTAAAGAATCTATCTAATAATGGATATAATGCCCTTTACTTCTCAAAATTTAGTTGACTTTTCCTTTAGCTAGCCATCCATGGGCTCCACAAAGTAGGCCACAGCTTCCAAAAGCTAGATGTCTTTAAGACATTTGATGTTTGAGTGTTTGTATTTGAAAACATAATGTTCCATAGCTTTCCCACCAATGTGGGACTAAATAAGGTCCTTTGTTTTTTAACTCAATTACTTGATGTTCTTGTTGGATGCTCTATGTCTACCTCAGCTAGATGACCTCTCTTCAAACTTGGCGGGACAAATTGTAAAGATTTTTTTTGTATGCAATCTTAAACCCAACAAGGCCCTTACCCTCAATCTTATTCCTAGCTACTTTACACTTATTTCGGAGACCCCTGAACTCAGTGTATAGTTTCTCGTTATAGCTTTGCAAAATGCCAAAAGCCTCCTCAGCAACGCAATCTCATCCTAGGTATTCCATATAACAATTCCTTTTCTTTATGAACTTCTTGTGGCCAGCTTCTATATTCTGCAAGCTACCTCCCCATGCAACATTTAAAAATAGCCTCTAAACCCTTGAGAATCTGACATCTATGACCTTCTTAGGATCCAAAGATCTATGCTAGCACTGGCAAGCGGTAATTGGAATAGGCAAAATAACCCCTACCGTATATGTCTCCTGCCAGATGTCCTCTAAATATACTCTCCATCGGAACTAGTGAAAGCCTTTTAAATCAAAGCTTCTTATGAGCACAAAGAAAATTGATCAATGCTAGCTCTCATACATAGTATCAAAGTTGCTCTCCTAAAAAACTCAGTGGCTCCTTCATGAATTACACCTTTAATGATTGTGCTCTCTTGAATTTCTTCTCTTCTAAAAGTAGAGGGTCGATAGGTATAGTTTCCTTTCATATATTTGTTGTGGTTTTATGTTTTTTGCATGGAACTCCATTTTCTATAGTGTCTTTTCTTTTTGCTTTGAAATCTTCCACTACAAGCATTTGCTAAAAAGCAATTGGTCTTTGCTAACCCCAAATCACTCTCTCCCTTGGTGGCTAGTTAAGGACACATCCCCCACCTTTACTCTTTCTCGTGGATGCCCTGTGGATGTCATGAAGCCTCCTCTTTCAAGAAATCTTCAATCAATGTTCAATTAAGCTAGCTCTGTTACAAAATTTTCAGCTTCCCCATTGTAGGTCTATTGCAGATACAAGCCCCCTTCTAAAAGAAAAAGAAAGAGCATATTTTAAATCATCCTTTGTCACATTGAAAATGACTCCTTCAAGTTTGTATGTTTGAAAGCATTACAAAATGCACAAGTAAAGTTGTAATAAATTTGTCTTGTCAAACTCCATGTGCCTTGGGGCCACCTAGAAGATAATGATTCCGTTCTGATCACAAAAGAAAAAAAAAAGTGCCAATATCCACTATAAACACTAAATCTTTAGTGCTTATCCTTTGATTTATGCATTCTGAGATGGCATATTCCAAACTTCATAAGGGTATAAATCCCCTTTGGCAATGTATTGAATCCTAGGATCGAGAATTATATGCATAATGAACATTGCATGATGATTTGAACACAATTCACAAGCTGCCATCACATGTTAAAGAATCTATCTAATAATGGATATAATCCCCTTTACTTCTCAATATATGCATATTCCCATAATCCTTTGACCTAAAAATTTATATGTGAGATAAAAGAGTGTCATTTCAAAAATCAAAATCATATCCTCCTTAGGTTTAACCACTGACTATAGTGTCTCGTTAGTCTAATAGAATTAGTTAGACTCCAGAGTGGGTCTAGCTAAAAGAATGTTCATTTTTGAACAAATGACATTTCAAACTAATCTGTTGATTACCGGATACCGATTCAAAACAAATTTGACCACTGGAAACAATTTTAAAACTCATTTTATATCTTTCTACACACTACCAATTTTGCATTAGGGGGTCCTTTGATTGGCTTTAAAAACCGATTCAAATAGATAACTGGGCTCTGAAATCAAAACTATTGATTCTTTGTTTTGCATATTCTTACCTTGTTGAATCTCATCTCACGAAAAATTCTCAATCATAAGATATTGACTGTCAAAGTTGCCCTCTCAAAATTATCTGCAAGAAAACATGTCAAAAAACCATAAATCACATTTAGAATCGGCTCTGAAAATAGTGCGTACTAACACTTAGGGAAATGAAAACTAGGGCTTTGGTTTACTATCATGAGGAAAATTTGTATCTATGATTAGGTCTCATGACAAATAACAATATGCATTTCGTGAATGGTCAAAGTGGGCTGCTCAAATTTGCAAACTGGAAGCAATGTTAGAAAAGTGATTTTCGCAAATGGAATGGACCTAGGAAAGTGTGTAGATAGATTCATCAAAATTTTCAAACTGGCACACTTAAAGCATTTTTAGAGGAGAACACAGTGGTACAATCCATTTGATCTCACCTATCATGAATTCGGAGATATGACATCATGAACAAGGGTATTGACTAATCTACATTTCTTGACACTAGTACAAAGTTACAAATTGCATTTAGAATCACATTCGAGAACTAATCAAACAGATTCCTCATAAGGTCAAAATTGAAACATAGCAAGTCTTTGACCTTTAGAATTCAATGCAAATGAAAATTTCTCATTTTGGTCAATTGGGTCAAATTTATAATGAGTCAAATAGGGCCTCCCAAAATTTTAAACAATTCACATCAGCATGACAACAATAAATGACCAATTTTGAGGGATTCAAAACCTAGCCAAATAGATTTGAAACAACTCAAAATCTAAAACATAGGCTCTCTATGGGCACTAAAAACTCCCAAAACAGTGAGCCATGGAACATAAATGGGTGTGAGATATTCAATTGCAAACATGCCCTCCTATCATTGTTTGACACAGGCAAAAATGTAGATTTGGTAATTGCTCAAAACGAGACTTCACAGAATGGCTTGGAATGGTAATTTATCTTCATGGAACAAATAGACACACTAAATCCAAGGTGGTAGAAACATTAAACACCTCTTAGGCCTCACAAGTATAGCCGGGTATACATGCATTAAAAGCACTTAAAGGGCTTGATTTTTCCAATGGCACTCAAAATTGGGGCTTCAATTTTGAGTCCCAACACTATTGACCAAGTCATGTCAACATTTATCATGTAGATTGCACCTCAAGGGGATCAAGATACCTTGGCCAAATTTTATCCCTTTGCCTTGGAGTTCTTTGTCCAACTTCTTCACGAAATAGAAAATTTTTGAACTTTCAAGGTTGTAGTTTCTTTGAGGTTGCAATTTTTCTATTTTTTCATAGAGCAAGTTTCATTTTTTGTGACTAAATAGCCCTATGGATTGCTTAAGGCCACTAATCCATGCATAGTAGGTAAGCATTCTGTCCGAGTCACCAAAAATGTTAACCATTTTTCCTCCCTTCCAAAAATCAAAATATCTAAGGTGCCAATCATGATCGTGTTTACTTGACTATTGATTTATTGGCATACAAGCCAACAGGGATATGACATGAGACTTTCACTTCTCTATATGTCCCTAAGCCTTATATCTTTCATATCAAAGAAGGATTTTCAAGCTGCAATGATGGGAAATACCCTCTTCACACAATCATAGGCAATCAAGACTTAACCATCAGGGAGGCTACGAATGTGTGATGTGGTCTTCTCAACCATCAATGTAGATTCATGGTTCAAAGGGCTAGCATCCAATTAACAATTGTGATGGAGTGATTTGTTTCACTCTCATGATCATAGGTTAAGTTCTGCCTTATGAAATAATTAAGGGGACCATGTTCAAATCACACTTGTCAGATCTCGGTGGATCAACACTTAGCATTTCCATACTATCTAAAGTTATGGGATGTTTAGCCAAAGCAGGAATATGAGAAGCTAATAGTGTCCTAGTGGGCCCAATTTTTATGAGACGATGTCACAATGTTGCATGAAGTTATAACTAAACCTTGGTTAAGGTGGTGATGTATCAATTACTTTGATTACTTGTTCATAGGGTTAGCATCAAGGGTTAATTTCTAAGTTGCGACGATGTGATGGTAGTTAGTATAATGGCTTAGCTTGATCACAATAGTTATAAGAGAAGATGATAACAATCACAATAGAGCGATCATTGTTAAAGGTTTGTCTTCACACGATCATAGGTATCCAAGATGTAGTCAAGTTTTAAGTTATGACCATGTAAATGCAAACACTAACGGTTGAGTTACAATGATCATAGGGTCACAAACATTTGATGCCAACCTTAGTTTTAAGTTGTGAAAGAGAGACAAAGGTAAAATAATTGACTTCACATCACCACATGGTCAGAAGACTGTTAAGTCTAAACCACAATGATGGTGCTAAGAGAAAATCTCATATCAATCAAAGGGTTGTTGCGGTTAAGGGAACACAATGATAAAAGGTTGCAATGTAATGATCAGATAGAACATGATGAGGTTGTAGTTTCACAGGGTCAATGAGGATTTTTAGTTGTGAAGCCACACACATAGAGTAGTCCATAGGTCAACAAGAAAATATTAGACTAGGTGAAGTGGCAAAATTCTTCAAGGATAATGGGCCAAATGGCAAAGGTTGATAGTTGACTCCATTTGACTGATGACATGGCTAACTGGGCATGTTGAGAACAAAGAGAAGCAACTTGTTAATGGAAAATTGATCCTTTTGATTGACTGCAACTACCTTTTTCTGTTCTCCGTGCCTAATAAATGTAATTTCATTCCTTACTTTCACTTGGTTATCTATCTACCCAGTCAGAGTAGTAATGGCCATTGCTTATGTTTGTTCAAGCCAGATTTGCACATAAAAGATTAGATTTCCTATATGGGGATGTGCATCTGATCATGATTTTTTCTTATTAGTAGTTATTTCTCCCCTCTAAAATCTTAACTCTCTATGGTTAGATTTTGAATTGAATATAATATCAGAGTTATGACTAAAATCTATAAAAGGCAGTTGTAACTTTTTGTAAAAGGTTCCTCCTTGTTCTGTCATCATGTCTTCTCACAATATCCTTATGCTCCGCAATTGTATTCCTTTCTTTCCATTAATGAAATAGTTCTCTTTTTACCTCTTTTTTCCATTCATGATTCATGCATGTATTTTGCCTAGTTTTGAATGTTTCTTTCTCTTTTCTAAAGTTTATATGTTGTGTCCAAATTGTTATGATCATTGTATTATGAAGATGTATTTTCTTTCAACATTTGATTAGTTCCAAAGCCACATGTGAATTCTTGGAAAGTAGAATAGAGTCAAAACTAGTGTATTTGGACTTTTCATTAATGTGTTGTACATCCCTGGACAGAGTTGTAACCATTTCAATTAGGTGCATCACCCCCTTTAGATTAGATTAGGTATTTTTCTTTCATGCATCTCCTTCTCCCTTTTCCTTCAAAGAGTAGTGAGGTGCATCCTGATTGTAAGGAAGGTGCCCTTCTCTGAAGATTCGACCTCAAAGTGCAAGTCCCACACTTGGAGGTCATTTCCATGTTACATGAGGTCACTTAAGGGTTATACCTCAAGCAAGGGTGTAGACTTCCGTATCAACATTAACTATTCAACAAAAAAAAATTATTATGTTGCCACTTGGATAACATTAAAATGAATCACTTGATTAATACTAGATTCCTTTGGTAACCGACCTAACTCAATTAATACTAGCATTCTTCATTGACTAACATAACTTGTTTCCTTCTTAATTCAACTTGATTGACACAAGAATCTCCTTTGGTGCCCGACTCAACTTGGTTAGAGTGTGACATTTGTTTAACATCAATGACAATATATAATTGAATAATTGTTTTCAACAGTAAATTCCTCCCCTCTACATAATACATTTAATGTTTATATATGTCGTGCACTTCATTTTACTTATAGACTTCCCTCTCCAATAAGCTCTCTAATGCTATGGGTGACTCAATTATCAACACTTATGTCATCCACCATTTCAATTTTCTAAAACTAAATCTCCTTCATGGTTATTATGAAGACAAGTGAACAACATCACACTTTAGCTATCATCATAGCTACAAAAATAATCATAACATTCCTCGCACATCGATCCTTTTGATCGATTGCAACTACCTTTTGATGTTCTCCATGCCTAATAAATGCAATTCCATTCCTTCTATCACCTAGTTATCCATCTACCTAGTCAGAGCAGTAATGGTCACTGCTTCTATTTGTTCAAGCCAAATTTGCATGTAAAAGATTAGATTTCGTATATGGGGATGTGCATCTAATCATGATTTTTTCTAATCAACAATTATTTCTCTCCTCTGCAATCTCAACTCTTTGTGGTTAGAGTTTGAACTCAATGTAATATCAGAGTTATGCGTGAACTCTATAAAAGGTAGTTGTAATTTTTTGTAAAAGGTTCCTCTCTGTTCTACCATATCTACTTGCAGTAGCCTTATGCTTTGTAATTGTATTCCTTTCTTTCCATTAATGAAATAGTTCTCTTTACCTCTTTTTTCCATCCATGATTCGTGCATGTATTTTACCTTGTTTTGAATGTTTCTTTCTATTTTCTGAAGATTATATGTTGTGTCCAAACTATTATGATCGTTGTATTGTGAAGATATCTTTCTGTTTAGCATTTGATCAGTTCCAAACCCACATGTGAATTCTTGGAAAGTAGAATAGAGTCAAGACTAGTGTATTTGAACTTTTCATTGATGTGTTGTGCATCGTTGGATAGAGTTGTAACCCTTTCAATTAGGTGCATCACACCCTTTAGATTAGATTAGGTAGTTTTATTTCATGCATCTCCTTCGGCCTTTTCCTTCAAAGAGTAGTTAAGTGCATCCTGATTGTAATGAAGTTGGCCTTCTCTAGAGATTCAACCTTAAAGTGCAAGTCTCACACTTGGAGATCATTTCCATGTTACATGAGGTCGCTTAAGGGTCATACCTCACACAAGGGTGAAGACTTCCATGTCAACATTAACCATTCAACAAAAAAAAAGTATTTTGTTGTCAGTTGGATAACACTGAAATGAATCACTTGGTTAATACTAGATTCCTTTGGTAACCGACCTGATTGAGTTATACTAGCATCCTTCATTGACCGACCTAACTTAGTTCCTTCTAAATTTAACTTGGTTGACATTGGAATCTCCTTTGGTATCTGACTAAGCTCAGTTAGAGTATTAAATTTGTTTAACATCAATTACAATATATAATTGAATAATTGTTTTCAATAGTAAATTCCTCCCTTCTACATAATACACAAGTTTATATATGTCGTGCACTTCATTTTACTTATAGACTGCCCTCTTCAATAAGTTTTCTGATACTATGGGTGACTCAATTATCAATACTTATGTCATCCACCCTTTTAATTTTCTAAAACTAAATCTCCTTCATGGTTGTGATGAAGACAAGTGAACAAAATCACACTTTAGTTGTCATCGCAACTACACAAATTATCATAATAGTCCTTGCACAGGGCCTATCTAAGCTACTAATAAAGTAGGATGTGGGTTAAATTTTGTAATATTTCTCAAAATTTTCAACTTAATATTAAATTTAGCAACTATAATGGGTATGTGTAGGATCATGGTCAACCAAACTATGCCCTTAAGTGGCAATGAAAAATCAGCAAATCGAGGTTATGTCAACTGGACGTGCAATTTTAAACTTGCTGTGTACTTTCATTCAAAATATTGTTAAAAAAGAATCTAAAGGAAATTAAATTTAGTTTATTGAATTACTAGGTCTTATCTTAAGAAAGAAAAAATTGATTGGTCAAAATTTTGAATTTTAATGCAATAGTACAAAAATTTTAGGACAAAAATAAGAGGTAGGCATATGTTTGACCACTTTAATAAAAAAAAAATGATAATATTTTTTAATAAGATTCTAGATATAAGAAGTAAACTCATCGTTGAATGTGACACATATTTTTGGGTATTTTTTTCCCAAAATAAAAAAATAACTATAAATTTTCTCCTATTGTATATTTGGAATTTTAAAAAAATCTCATGTTTGACCACCTTAACTAATTCAAAAATTTATAAAATTTAATTTGTATCTTATTTACCTTATAGAAGAAGAACTATATAATGCGATTCATCTTTTGGATTTCAAAAATGTTATAGCATTTGAAAATTTTATTTATTTTTCAATCAATGTGCCAATCAATACTTTATGCATAACTCCATTACAAAATGAATAATAATTACTTTGGTATGTGCAAGATCATGGTCAACCAAACTATTATCTTAAATGGCAATAAAAAATCAGCAAATTAGGTTATGTCAACTTGACGTGCAATTTTCTACTTATTATAGACTTTATATCAAATAGTTGAGAGAAAATAATCTCTAGGAAATTGAATTTAGTTTCTAAACTACTAAGCCTTATTTGAAAAAAATAAAAATTGATTGGTCAAAATTTTGAATTTTAATGCAATAGCACAAAAATTTTAGGACAAAAAGAAGTAGACATATGTCTTTATAATATTTTTAAATAATATTCTAGATAGAATAAGTAGACTCATGCCTAGATGTGACACATATTTTCGTGTATTTTTATTCTAAATTATAAGTAATTAATCATTAACTTTCTACTTTAGTATTTTTGAAATTAAAAAACTCTTGTGTCTAACCACCTTAACTAACTCGAAATTTAGCAAAATTTAATTTTTCTTTTTTTCCCCTTAATTGTAGAAGAGGCATAGAATGTGATGCATCTTTTGGATTTCAAAAATGTTGCACCATTTGAAAGCTATAGTTGTTTTTCAAGTAGTGTCTCAATCAACAGTTTATACATTACAACTTCATTAGAAAATAAGAAATAATTATTTAATGAACTTATAATTTGATAAACCTTATATTTATGGATTTAAACCAAGAATATTCTTAAGAAACCCTTTTCATTTCATCAATTTTTGGTGAAAAAAAAGTCGTCAGCTACATGTTTGAAGTAAAAAAATACACAAGAACAGGCCAAAAACACATTTTTGGGACATTTTTAAAGTTAACCATATAGGGTTGGTATCAAAAGATATAGTAGGCCTGATAAATGTATTAATTATTTTCATTTAGTGTTAGGATAGGTGGAAAAAAAATGGAATGGATTTTGAAATGGTTTGAGGCATTTCAGGACTACATATTTTTCAGATCACCACTTTTTGTCACATGATGATCCTGCACATACCTACTTACTGAACTCGTAATTTGACAGAGATTACATTTATGGAAAGATAAGAACATTCATAAGAAATCTTTTTTATTTCATTAAATTTGGGTGAAAAAAAAGTCACCAGACACATGTTTGAAATAAAAACACACAAGAATAGGCCAAAAACATGTTTTTAGGACATTTTAAAAGCTGACCATGTAGGGTTTCTATCCAAAGCAATACTAGACCTTATAAAGGTATTAATATTTTGGTTTGGTACTAGGATGGGTGAGAAAAAAGTTAGAATAGATTTTGAAATGCTTTGAGGTATTTTAAAACTATGATTTTTTAGATCGCCATTTTTTGGCACACCATGATCCTACACATGCCCTAATGTTGACTACTTCTGCAATTTTCTTCTAATGTCATGTTATATTCTTGTGGTGACGTGCTTGAAAAATATGGAGGCTATAAATGAAAACATATTAATCAACATAGAATATGTGTTTTTCAAATACTTATTTTGTATTCAAATATGTTGACTTTCTAAAAGGACTAAATTTTTATTTTGTAATGATTTGTTGGGAAACATTCAATAGTCATCTTGACATGATCCACATATATCCATATATTCAAGGCTGTGAAGTGGAAGTAGCCACTCAATTAATAAAGCATATTCTACTTTGATCCAAGTTTCATATCTTCCCATACCCTACTAATATTTGAGAGATGTCATCTTCAACAATATAGGCTTCTGTCATACTTATTATCTCCATCCTACAATTAACATGGTGCAAGTTCTAATCTTGCTCTATCTCAAATATCTAAGAGCTGATAATAGTTGAGTGCAAACAATTACTATCAAATCTGTGAGATGAAGTATTACATCCACATCCAACCATGTAAGTAAAAATCTCACAAGTGTCTGGTAACATATGTTGTTATGATATCACATTAGTTTTGTGATGATTGTTGTAAATGTATTAACATTGTCTCTTTGATATACATGTTCCAAAAGCAATCATCTCTCTTATATTGTGGAAAGCATATGGAGAGACATGTCCCTTCATTAAACATGTTTTTTAATTATTATATAATTAATATAACAATTAATTATTTAACTCTCTCTCTCTCTCTCTCTCTCTCTCTCTCTATATATATATATATATATATATATATATATATATATATATATATATATATATATATATATACAGTTTTGTCTCATGGGTTTATCCAACTGAAGCTACCAAACATTAACAACCATGTAAGCTTTTCTTGTGTTTCACTTGTATGATGCCATGCAGGTTTAGTGGATGAGGGTTTTTAATATTTTAGTGGTGAAAGAAACTCACATTACATTATGCTTACAATTAGGCATTATATGTGCATGGTCAATCTTCTTGGTTGTGTCAGTTATCTTAAGGAGACATTGAACTTTATCATGAAAAATATTAATTAAACCTTTTGTGGTTATGAGGTGTACTTGCTTGGTACTTGTAAATCAAACAAAAAAGTAGAGTTGTGAACTTTTACTGGAAATATCATTATTGAGCTTGATCCTAAAAATACAACTAGTTATGTTGTTCTTTCAAATATCTATGTAGAAGTGGGCCAATGGAGTGAGGCACCAAAGGTAAGGAAAATGGTGAAAGATGAAGGAATTAGCAAGATACCTAGATGTAGTTTAATTGAAGGCCATAAAATGGTACATACTTTTTTTAGGAGTCATTAGCAACTGAAAAAAGGAGAAAAATGCAAGGGTGAGTTGAACAGGAGGCTTAAAATAATTATGTCTATATGGGTATGCAAAGTGTGAAGCATAGAAAAGGCATGTAAAGAGTTGCCACCAAAAAATAAAGAAAATTTTATGAAAACTACTCCAAATTTCATAGGCTTTGAAATACACAAGAGAGAGCAAACATATTTGAGGGTGTGCAACCAAAAATTGGAAGGTACTTTAATTTATTTGAATTTAAGGGTGTGGGTTTCATGATCGGTAGTATCCTCCTCCCTCAGCTAACACTACTTTAACCACCTAAGGGCTACTTTTTATTTTATTTTTTATGGATAGCTTTTAGTGTTTCTGACTATGTCGCTTAAACTCCCGCAAGGTGATCTTGTATCCCTTGGCTCTTTTTTGTGAATATGTAACTTTAATATTTAATTAACAGAGAAGAGACTATTCATTAAAGAAACCAAAAATTTGGGGATACTTAAAAAATATTCTGAATTAGCACGTTAATAGTTTGAAAAATATTTGTCTTCATCGTACTATATCTCGTTCATAAATGGTATAAAGACATGTTGTACTTTGGGTAAAGTTAGATTTGTAAATTAAGACTTCTTTCAATTAGAGCTATCAATTATGAAATGTTTAATGAAAATTAAATATAAAAATACATTTAATTATAATTGATCTTATTTGGTCCTTTTGATTGACTTTTTCCAGTGCGATAACAGAGTTTCATTTGAAGATCTAATGGCATGAACCATTGCCCTCATTCACTCTTTCATCTCCAAAACTTTGTCTAGTACTACCAAAAGCATATGCATACATGCCTATAAGTCCACAAGGCCTACAATGTACTTCACATAGACAAATAGTGTACAATTTGGTAGTTTAGATTTAGTTCTAAGTTACACTTTAGTTTTTGAATGTATCAATAAGATTTGTTTTTAAATTTATTATTTAGAAACATTAAAATTTGATTCCTAATTATAAAAAATGACTAAGTCAAATCTCTACCAAAAGATTACTAAGTCGATAATTCAAAACAAATCTCTAAAGTGATTAAAATATAATAATGTACAAACTAAAACTACATAATAATAAAATGTTTCTACAAACTGACGATTACTTTATATTTTCATGGCTATGATGAAAAGTAAAATTTATTTAATTTAAAAAACACAAATATATTGCCACAATGTCTACATTGAACATGTTAATGTCTATATAAAGCAGCAACCTACCCTCGCACCAACTTCGAACCATCATCACTTAAAAAGTCGGGTCAATATGTCGACATAACTGCTTACGTTTATCGTGCTCACAAGAATCCCTAAAAGTCTTCTTCCACCATAATTTTTTATAGGGAGCTTTATAGGTATATTCCTCCCCGCACAACGTGTCTATAAATTAAATAACAAAGAAAATGGAATTTACAAAGTGAGGAAGAAACCTACTACAAGGAGAGAACAACGATAACAACGTCATTGTGACACCTAACGAAAAGTAGTCTACCTAATTCACTGACCTCCTCCCCTGCTCTTGCACACTAAATTCTGAGTCGGCTCGTCTGCTCTCCAAAAAAGAGAAATGGCCAATTGCGGTGTAACAGCTTGCATTATATGTCTAATGGTGTTATGCGGGGAAATAGCAGAGGGCACAGACAAGACCATCGTATTTTACATGCACGACGTTGTGACAGGACCGAACCAGTCGGCGAAACCGGTGGTTCCCGATGGAACCACCAACAATTTGGTCTTCGGCGCCATTACGGTTATCGATGACCTGCTAACCCAGTCAGCCGACCCCTCTTCGACCGTTGTGGGAAGAGGGCAGGGCATGTACATCACGGCGGCCCAGGATTCTTCCACTCTTTTGCTTGTTTTCACGGCCGTGCTCTCCAGCCCCGAGTATAGCAATAGTACCATTAGCTTGCAGGGCGCCGACAGGATTTCGCAGGCGCAGAGAGATATTCCTGTTCTTGGAGGCACCGGGATGTTCCAATTTGCTCAGGGTTATGCAACCATGGAGACTTCCTCTCTCAGCGGATTTAATGCCGTGCTTAAATTTACCGTCTTTTTGCGTTATTAGATGCTCCGGATCTCGATCTGGTTCGTGGCTGTTTGTTTTGAGTGGAAAATTCTCTCCTGGAGTCTTCCACTCGCTGTAAAAGATGATTCAGTTATTGATTTTGAATAAAATAGAACTTGAATTTAAATTTACAGATTTCTCTGTAAGAAGACAGTTTTCAGGAAATTTAGGATATTTTGAGGTCGGTGCTAAAGATCGAATCGTGAGGCAAAAGTATATTTCCTTTAATGTCGGGAAATTTCTACAGTCCATAATCTTAACTGTGTAGACCTTTTCATCATCATTTACACCAGTTTTATTTAGAAATATTTATATCTTCTTCACTTTGTAATCTATATGAATCCAAATTTCCTCAGGGTTATGCAACCATAGATAAAGATCAAATCATAAGGCAAGCGTATATTTCCTTTAATGTCAGGCAATTTCTACTGTAGATTTTGTTAACATCACTTACACAGTCTCTTTAAGAAATATATATATTCTTGACTTTGTAATCTATTGTAGATTAAAATATGCTCAGGGCTACGCAACCATGGATAGAGATCATATCGCGAGGCAAGCGTATATTTCCACTAAAGTCGGGAAATTTCTACAGTCCATAGTCTAACTCGGGAGAATTTTTCATCATCATTAGCACAGTTTCATTAAGAAATACATATCTTCATTTTAAATTGACTTCGTAATTTATATAAATCAAAATTTGCCCAGGGTTTTGCAAGCATGGAGAATGCCTCTCTCAGTGGATTTTAATGCCATTCTCAAATTTACAGTTCTTTCGCCTTATTAGACGCTTCAGTTCTCGGTGTAGGTCGTGGATATTTTCTTTGTATGCCAAATGCTCTGATGGAGTCTTCCACTCACTGTAAAAGATGATTCGGTCGTTGATTATAAAGATTGGATTCAAATTTGCTCTGTGAGATACATATTTCCTTACAAATAGACTGCTTTCAGGAAATTAACGATATTTTAAGGTCGCTGATAAAGATCAAGTTGTAAGCTTAACTTATATTTCGGCCATCAATCTCTGGAAATTCCTGCAGGACATAATCTAACTGTATAGAATTTTTAAACATTACTTACACAATTCAATTCAGATGTAGATATCTTCTTTAGAAATTGACATCATTATATGGAACCGTAGAGACTGCCTCTCTCAGCGGATCTAACACTGTGCTCAAACTTAACGCATTTTTGCGTTATTAATTGCGTCAGTTTTCACTCTGATTCGTGGCTGTTTGCTTTAGATTCCAAATGCTTTCTGATGGAGTCTTCTACTCACTGTAACAGATGATTCAGTCATTGACTTCAATAAAATATAAAGATTGAATGTTAATTTGCTCTGTGAGATGCAGTTTTCTTTGCAAATAATCTGTTTTCAGGAAAATTTCGATGTTTTAAGGTTGCTGATAAAGATCATATCTTTTCTGCAGTCAATAATCGAACTGTACAATCTTTTAATCATCATTTACACAATGTAATTCAGAAATATATATTTTATTTTTAAGTTGACATCATGCTATGGAACCATGGATATTGCTCTCGCTGGATTAAACGCCGTGCTCGAATTTTCTTTTATTTTGCACTATTTTTCTTTGAATGCCAAATGATAAATGGAGTCTTCCACTCACTCTACAAGATTCGGTGATTGATTTGATAAAATATAAACCTTGAATTTGAATTTGCTCTGTGACATACAGATTTCTGTACAAATAAACCTGTTTCAGGAGGTTTATCGTCTTCTAAGGTCTCTCATAAAAATCAAATTGTGAGGTAAACGTATTCCCTTCAAGGTCTGGAAAATTCTACTGTTCATTATCTACCTATAGAATTTTTCCTCATCATTTAAACCGTGCAATTCAGAATATATACCTTCAATTTAAATTGCTTCATGTTAAGGATATGAATTTCATTCAGTGGAATCAGAATGAGAACTTATTTCCATTTAGTTCTCGAGATAGGTGAATCGGTTGCAGCTGAGAACGTATTTCCATTAGAATTTGGTTTTTCAGTGGGAGGTTAGTCGGTTGAAATCTGATTTCTTGTTTGCCTTTCTTTTATCTGAACAATTAAAATTTGTTAAGTGAATAATTATTTTGAAGAAGATTCTTTCCAAACAAAATCTTTAAAAAATGGACTACTTAATTGCATGCAAGGTATTAGTTAGTGATCAATTTGATTTTTGATATCTTCTGGACTACGACTCTATAAATTCCCCACATCTCTTTCTAAAATTTAAATTAAATTTCAATAATAAATATAAATTAATAAAAGTTTTAATGCAGACATTATAGAATAAAGATTAAATAGCTAACATTGTACTCTATACTAATTTATACTTTGACTGAATATGTCTCATTAAAAAAAAAAAGTGTCACTAATCAAAATGTTATTAAACAATTATTTTAAAAACTTCAAAAGTTTATGATAGCTTCCAAGAGTGACTGATTTAACCAAAACATGTCGATTTCTGTTAATTGATTTCCTTAGTCAACCTTGAAACTGTTTGTTGTGACAATGTGATTGGGGTGGGCATTAATGATGTCTTGGTTTTTGTCTATTGTCTTGTCATATCCGAGACTCGTGAGAACGAACGTCCACCATTCATTATGCGACTTGGAAAACTTTCAAATTGTAATGTCAGGTTTATACGAGGCAACAAAAAAGTATCTATCTCAATAAGTTCACTCAACAAAAAAGTATCTATCTCAATAAGTTCACTCGACAAAGACCCCGTTTTATGATGCACGTCTTCGCTATTTCGATGGAGCACTTCTACGGACGTTCAACGACTATCATTTTATTTACACAATGCTGCCTCCGGAAAAAATTGTGAATGGAAACTTATTAGTCCCTGAAAGGTAGGGAACTAATGTTTTTTTATCTCTCCCTCTATTAATTTATTTTGAAGAACAATTATTCTATTTCTAAAGTTATTCCTAAAGTTATATGGTTGTATATTTTTAAATTTATTTATGAAAATAAAAATTTCTTTTTTCAATTGACTAATGACTATTTTCCTATGGAGAAAATTCAATTTTCTCCAACAAAAATCCAAATATTTTCTAACAATTTTATCATGCATTAATAAATTCATTAATTACAACTTTATCTTTTCCACATTTGTCACAAGTTCATTAGATTTATAAAAAAGTAATGTTTTTATCTCCCACAACAAAAATAATGTCTTATCAATATTAATTATCACAATTTTTAGTTTTGAATATAGTTTTTTAAAATGTTAATATATTTTAAATTATTTTAAAAATTAGTTTTATATAAATCAATAATTACTAAATTTGATTTTTTATTAAAATATATTATTGTTATTAAGAGTTGTATTGCTTTATATATATAGACTTTAGTATATATTAATTTAAAAATTAGAAATAATTAATTTCTAAATTTAACTTATGTAATAAAATTCTAAAAATCTTAAATTTCTTAGTTAAAACTCTATTAATTCAAATCTCGTGATTTTAAAATGCATTACATTAAGTTGTATATTTTTAAACAATGGCTAGTCGCCACATTATTCTATAAAACTAAAATTTAAAATATTAATTAAAAATCTAAATTAAATTTGTTAAAATTTATAACTTGTCTTTTCAAAACCATTAAAGACAGGGACTCAAGCTCTTCTAGAGCTCTTGTTATTTTTCATTTAAATGAAATATAAGTATTGGTTTTTTACTGAAGTCAATTGTAAATGTATTCAATGTAAATGGTTACAAATATTTTAAGCTTGTTGTTTATTGAATGTATTCTAAATATCTAATTTCTATGGAATTATGTATTGTTATAAGAAAATTCTAAAAAAAAATTCTATAGTTAAAAAGAAAGAATAAAATTTGATTGAGTAATCTTGTCGATCATTCCTCCAATGTCTATCTATTTAGTAAATATACAATTTTTTAAAAAAAGGATATTATTATACAAATAAAAACTCAATGTATACAAGCCACCATAATATCGACTAACATAACTTACAAAATATAAATAATCAAGCATAAGTAATTGTCATGTGTCCAAATATAAAAGATCAGAGATATAAAATTACATTTTGACATATAGAGTTATACTACATTAAACAATAACAAGACATCAAAGTTTTCAACAAGAAATGGAGGATATCAAATATATTTTGATTGATGAAATGAGTTTCATTGGTAAGAACATGCTAGAAAATATAGATTGTCTACCCAGACAAACCTTCCCACAAAGTGATGATATAAGCTTTGAAGGTATAGGTTACCTTATTGTCAACGGTGGTATTAATGTCTTATAATACTTATTAACATAGCTTATAGACAATGCATATGTTCTGATTTTACTAGATGGTCTAAAGTTCAAAAATTCAACTGTCATTTAGGTGTATCTATTATTTTGGTCGGTGATGTGGGCCAATTACCTCTTGTCAATGATAGACCAACATATGATAGCAATATGCAAGAAAAGTTTCTTTGGCGGGAATTTAAGATGATGGTTACACTAGATAAGGTATTTAGGCAAGATTGAGAAAATATCTAATGATAGAGACTTTGTCATCTTCTCTCAAATTTGAGCAACATAGATTCACAAATATATGGTTAGAACTTTCTTATAACAAGAACTATTATAAGATTAGATGATGCAAGAAATGATGAGTTTGATAAGACCATGCATTTGTTCTCTTTATATGAAAATTCTCATAACCATAACATGAAGATGTTGTATTCTTTAAGAGATCATGTTCCACATAGTCTTCTTCCAACAAAATCAAGGAATCATAATACAAATGAAGATTGACCAACTAGAGAACTTCTTTGGTAAGAATGCAAGGGTAATGTTGAGTACAAATCTATGGATAGAAGTTGGTCTTAGCAATGGAGCATTGGGATATATCAAAGATATTGTCTACAAAATAGAAATTGCTCCAACTAAACCACTACCATAAGTCATAATTGAATTTGATGATTACCCAAGAATACCATATGATGTCCATCATCCAAAAATAGTACTAGTGGCACCGTTAACAAATGGTAGGACCTTCCAACTACCATTAAGATCAGCATGGATGTTGACAATTCACAATTATCAAGCGCAAACACTTTGTAAAGCCACAATTGATATAGGTCCAAGAGAAAGAGTAGGATTGGCATTTGTGGTTGCATCTAATGTAAATTCTATAGAAGGATTTAGAATAATGCCACCCTTCACATATGAATGCTATAAAAAAATGAAAAGTGGGAAACAACAAGTTCAAAGATAAAAGAAGAAGAGATCAAACACAAATGTCCTAAAAATTAGTGATGTACTCCAATGATGTATTTGCAACTTCTTATTAAAAATATATAGAATTATTTGTTCTCCTACATTATTTGACAATCATAATCGACTATTATATCATTAATGTTATTGTGCACATTCATACATTATATTCCATGCTTAATGATGAGTAAAATCACATATGCTCAATCTAACATGGTTACCTCATTATTTTAACTTTCTTATGATTGTACTAATTTTATTTTTCTAAAATTTTATTATTCTAATTATACTAAGTTCTAAATTTAACTATCATCATTAATTGTGTCCTCAAATCAAGGTTGATATACCCTATTCATTATTGAAGATTATGTGATGTACTGACATCATTACGAACATGCATTTCATATGCATCTAAACATTAATATACATCATAAGTGTAACCATTATTGTAATAAGATTAATACAAATCACAAAGAGAACATAAATTACCTTAATACTAATA
Source organism: Cupressus sempervirens (assembly GCA_028749045.1). NCBI lineage: Eukaryota > Viridiplantae > Streptophyta > Pinopsida > Cupressales > Cupressaceae > Cupressus > Cupressus sempervirens. The sequence continues at coordinate 658,842,517 of CM053792.1, read as the reverse complement.
TTAACTAAGGCCACATGTAGTTATGGGTCCTTAGTGTTTGATTTTTGATGGTGTTGGATCTTAGCTATTGGGGTTTGTGTGCTAGTTTGGTGCAGTTGGTGCAGTGTTCTGTGGTTGGTGCTCATCGATTTGGTTAGCTCCTTGATACTGGTTTGTAGCTTTTTCTAGGTTGCCACTTGGTCCATTTCTTCGCCTTTTTGGTAGTGGATGGGTTTTTGTTTTTAGTTTCCGAGCTTGGTTAGTAGCTCTTAGTTTTTATGTCTTGCTAGTTTAAGTTTTTATTAGTTGGTTTTTGTTTTTTTATATAGTTGTCATTTCTCGTGACCTTATCTCTATGTATAAGGACTTAATTTTTTTTGTTACAAGGATTCCAACCCTATCACATTTTACTTAATCAGAACTAAGGCTAAATGTAAATTTTCACCATAACCATAATAAGTATTATCAAAAAGTCTGATACTAACCCTAATTGTACCTATGACTCTATTACTTACACCACATCACTAACATGTAATAATACTCAATGTAGCAATATCTAATAATATTGACACAAATCCTACACTTCATCTTAACTTAAATTTTACTCTATATCAAACTTATAATACTACTTGTAAATCGACACACATTAAGGTTAAATATACCCCTAACTCTATTACCTACAACACATCACTAATATATAAAAATACTCAATAGAAATATCCAACAAGATCAATGAAAATCCTACTATTCATATTAACTTAAATTTTACTGTATACTAAACTTATAATACAATTTGTATTTTTAATAAATACACCCTAATTGTAACTCTCATTATATTAATAACATGAATAGTCATATAATTCTAAAATCTAACCCAAACACTAATTACAATATATGACATAATACTTAACCTAACAATAAGTGTAAGAGTAAGAATAACACTGAGCATAACTAAAGTAGGAGCACTAACCCTAACAATTTTTACAAAACCTTAAATTTGTTATCAATGCTAATTACAACACATAACCCAATAGCTACTGTAACACTAGCCTTAAGTGTAATAACAATAAGTTAAAATTAATCACCATAGGAGTAATACCCCTAACCATAACCATACCCTTAAGAGTTTTATTAGTCTTAACCATATAAATAACATGATCTTAACAAGAAAATTTAACCAAAACATAACCATAACTTATGATAGATATAACTTTAGCACCTTGGAAGAATATGAGGTTGGAAAGATCATAAACCACACATTTGGCTTATCATAAATGTGCCCCTAAATTTAACTCTAAATCTAGCCCTTAATCAATGAGTAATCTTGGTCCTAACCATAATCCTATTCTTAACCCTTTCCTTATCCTAATTTTACCCCTAATTGTAACCCTAACCCTAATCCTGATCGTACTCTTAATCATAAGTCTAACTCTAACTCTATGCTTAACCATTTTTCTAAATATAACCGCTTCCCCAATTCTAATTCCTAACCCTAACTCTATTGTCGAGTTTAAACCCTTATTGTAAGCCTATGACCTACCTTATCATAACTTTGACTTGAATCATAACTATATCCCTTGTAACTAAATAGAAGCATTATTCTAAATGTAATGGTAATCAAAACCCCAAGCCTAACTATAATCACTTCTATAACTCTAATCATAAGCCTAACACTAATCCTTATTATATGCCTAACATGTATCCCTAAGCATATTCCTGACGCTAACTATAATTGTAACCATATTCCTAACCCTAATTTTAATCCCAAGCCAAACTCTAACCCTAAAAATAAGCCTAACTATCAACTTAGTGATTACCTTATTGTATTCCCAATTGTAACCATATTTCTAATGCTAACTCTAACTATAACTCTATCCATAACCCTATATGTTAAAAAACCATATATACTTCTACTCTTATGCCTAAACCTAGCACACAATTGTAAGCCTTTTTGTCACTCTTATAACATGTGCATAACTACAATAATAACTATATTTCTAACCCTAACCTTAACTTTATTTCTAACCCTAATCATAAGTCTAAAACTCCTTCCTTATCATAAATTTGCCACTAAATCTAATTCTAAACCTAACCCTAACCCTAACTATAACTCTATACCTAAATTTAACCTTAACCCTAAATTTAAGCTTATTTTTAACCTTAACTCTAACTCTAACCTTAGTCATACTACTATTTGTAACCTTATCCATAATCATAAGCTTATCCCAAAACCATATAGCAAGCCTAACTATAACAATAAATATAATATGGAACCCTAACCCTAAATATAATCATAAATACCTATCTAATTATAAGTGTGTCCTTAACTGCAACTCCAAATATAACCCTAAATCCATGAGTAATCTTTATCTTAACCCTAATGATATGCTTAACCCTTCACTTATCCTAGTCTAAAACCCTAACCATAACTCTTATCCTAACTATAAGCCTAATTATAATCCTAACAGTTTCCTTACTGCAAGTGTACCCCTAACTGTAATTCTAAATCTAACCCTAATTCAATGAGTAATCTTGGTCCTAACCCTAATCTTATGTCTAACCCTTTACTTATCCTAATTTTGAACCAAATCCTTGTTATTTTGTGGTGACTGATTAAGGAAGTACTGTACATACTTCATAATTTTTTGGGTTGACATGTAATTATTAATTATAACCCTAAAGCAATAAAAATACTTGTATAAAAGAGCTTAGGGTTAGGGGTTTTCATTGTGTGTGATGTGAAAATTTCTTCTTGCAGTAGTATTGAGCTATAAGGGATTATGGATTGTAATCAGGTTGTAATCACTAGATCATAATAATATTAGACTTGTTATTTGGTGGACATAGCCCAGGGTTTGGGTGAACCCCATTAAATCTTGGTGTCTTGTGTTTTCTTCTTTGTGATTTATTATTTTTTGATATTAGTTATATTTGCATCTAATTGTTATTTATGTCTATGCTTACTCATAACAAGTGGTATTTGAGTGAGGTTTTTTTTCAATTATCCTCTACAGGAAAGTCTCACAATTGACTGGAAGTCTGACAGTTGAGTGGGAGTGATGGAAAACAAGGGTAAGCTGAGGGTTGACAAGTTTAATGGGTAGAACTTTTAGTTATGGAAGATGAAAATGGAGTGGTTGAATGCATGAACATGACTATAATGGAGTGTGCAAGAAGCATGAGGTTGCATGTGGGGTTTCTCTTAAACATGTGGGTGGAGATTATCAATATTGTTGTATATTTGATTAATAGAGGTCACTCTACTCATTTGGGCTATGGTATTCTAGAGGAAGCATGGATTGGTAAGAAGGTGATTTATTCTTTTCTCAAAACCTTCGGTTGTGAAGCATTTTCTCATATAGATTCTAAAAATAGAACTAAGCTAGAAGCTAAGTCAAAGAAATGTGTATTTCTTGGATATGGAATTGATGAATTTGGTTATAGGCTTTGGGATTTTGAAAATCATAAAATTGTAAAAAGTAAGAATGACATATTTAATGAGAAAGTGTTGTACAAAGATTTATTGCAGCAACATGATAAGAAAGAAGATGACTATGTAATGTTGGATGATACCCCAAAAGATGATGTTCCAGTAATTCTTCATGATGTGCAAAAACCGTGCAACAACAAATACCACACACCTCAGTGAATGTTAGATGGTCAACAAGGCTAAGTAAACCTCCAGAAAGATCTTCTCCTTCTTCGTACTCTAATTTACTAATAGATGTTAGTGAACCTAAATGTTATGATGAAGTTGTGCAGGTGGATACTAAGATTCAACAGGAGTCTGAAATGAAAGAAAAAATGGACTCTTTGCTAAAAAATAAGACTTGGGATTTATGCAAGTTACCTGTAAGTAAAAGGGCTTTATAGAATAAGTGGGTTTACAGGTTGAAGGAAGAAGATGGAGGTAAGAAAAAATGAAAGTTAGGTTAGTGGTAAAAAGATTTTCACATAAAAAAGGTGTTGATTTTGATGAGATATTCTCTTCTGTTGTTAACATGACTTATATTTGCATTGTTTTAAGTATTGTGGCTACTCAAGATTTGCATTTGGAGCAACTTGATGTTAAAACAACCTCCTTCATGGTGATCTAGATGAAGAGATATATATGGCTCATCCATGGAGATTTGAGGTCAAAGGTAAGGAGAACTCAATGTGCAAATTGAAGAAAACTTTATATGGCTTGAAGCAAGCACCTCAACAATGGTATCTGAAATTGACAATTTTATACATGAGCATGGATATAATAGTTGTCATTCAAATCATTGTGTTTACTTTAAGAGGTTGGATGATCCCAACTACATTATTTTATGTTTATATGTTGACAATATGCTTGTAGCTAGGTCTAACATGGATCATATCAAGGGGCTGAAATTCCAGTTAGCACATGCATTTTCTATGAAGGATTTTTGGGCAGCAAAACAAATCCTTGGTATGAAGATTTGCAGAGATAGGAGGAACAAGAAATTGGCATTATCTTAGGCTGATTATATCATGAAGGTGTTGCAACATTTTTCTATGGAGAATGCTAAAGCTGTCAGCACACCTTTACCTAGTCATTTGAAGTTGATTAAGGAGATTTGTGCTAAGACATAATAAGAGGAGGATAAGATGTCTAGGGTACCTTATGCTTCATCAATAGGAAGTTTGATATGTTAGGGTATTTACAAGGCTAGATATTGCACATGTAGTGGGAGTCATTAGCGGGTATATGAGTCATCCAGGAATTGAGCATTAGAATGCAATAAAATGGATTCTCAGATATGTGAGAGGTACATTCATTAGGTGTTTACACTTTGGAGGCTCTACTATTGATTTACAAGGATATGTTGACTCGAATTTGGTAGGGGATATTGATACTAGGCAGAGTACTATAGGTTATGTATTTATTGTTTCTAGGGCAACAGTGAGTTGGGTTTCTAGATTACAAAAGGTTAATGCTTTATCCACTATAGAGGCAGAGTATGTTTCTACTATAGAGGTAGCCAAGGAGATGATATGGATTCAGTTCTTCCTAGAAGAATTGGGACACCCTCAAAGGGATAATTATTTGTTTACAAATAGTTAGAGTGGCATTCATCTTGCAAAGAATTCAGCTCTACATTCAAAGACAATACACATTTAGTTGCGGTACCATTTCATTCGATCAATTTTTGATGATGGACAATTAAAGCTAGACAAGATACACATAGATGACAATCCAATGGATATGTTTACAAAGTTAGTGATAAGGGAGAAGTTGAACTCCTCTTCAGCTTTGGTTGGTCTTCTAGACTGGGCAAAATAAAGGAATAGCATAGTCTAGGGTGGTTTGATCCAGTGGGAGCCTCATGGAGTAGCGACATAGCTAGATGATCAGTCTCCAAGTGGGAGATTGTTGTCTAGTGTGGAGCCTGATCGCTCCCCAATTGGGAGATTATTAGGTTGTGGTGACTGATAAAGGAAGCACTGTACATACTTTATCAAGATTTTGGGCCAACATATAATTATTAATTGTAACCCTAAAGCAGTAAAAATACTTGTATAAAATACCTTAGTGTTAGGGGTTTTTCATTGTGTGTGATGCAAAAATTGCTTCTTGCAGTAGTATTGAGTTGTAACAGATTATAGATTGTAATCAGGTTCTAATCATTGGATCATAATAATATTGGACTTGTTGTTTGGTGGACATAGCCTAGGGTTTGGATGAACCATGTTAAATCTTGGTGTCTTGTATTCTCTTCTTTGTGATTTATTATTTTCTGATATTGATTATATTTGCATGTAATTGTTATTTCTATCTATGGTTATTCCTAACAATCCTACTCCTAATCATAAGTCTAACTTTAACCCTAACCCTACTACTAAGTGTAACCTAAGGTTTTCCAATTTTGAAGAGTTGAGAAGCCGCATAGAGGGTAAATATGAATAGGATCCTTAGGATATAAGTTTGAATTGATGAAAGGAAGGTCATAATAACTATCATCTTCAACAAGACCTAATTTTAATTGATCTATGTGTCTTGAAAGAAAGAAGAAGGAGAATCAACAGTGTAGTCTTCTATGACTAAGGAACTCATAGGAGAAGGAAAAAATAAATTTATCAACGTCTCATAGGTAGAAGGAATGTCAATGAAATGCGGAGAAAGAATTCAATCAATAGGAGCAATAACTATGAAATCATCAAAAGGTTCTTCATATGGAATAGAGTAATACATCTCCATGTCTAAAGGTTCATCCCAAATAGTAGAAGCATCTACATAGGGAAGAAAACACACATTAGAAAATAAATCAACAAAGTATGGATAAAATAAACACCTTAAATGAAAACTAAATGCAATGATTTATTTTTTGTGTTTCTATATGATATATAGTTTTGTAGTTTCGAAATAAGAAAATGAAAGAACATGTAAGAAATATAATATGCATGCAATATGTACTATGGAATGGAAGATTAGATTTAACACCATAAAAGAAGTGATTATTAAGGAGGATCTAGCACCAAGATCAAAAGTAGAAAGGTCATAGGCCAGGTTCACCAAAACTGTGTAGGGGGGAATGTGAATTAAGGAAACTACCTGCAAGTTCATTACATTACCACACACTCTTCAAAAGGATTAAGTTCAATAAAAGAGATTTTTTCAAAACAACCCTCAAAAGTGTTAAACATTAGTAGATACAATCCAAGTGATAAAGGAGCACCAACACAAGCCATGATCTAACAATTATGAAGATAAGTAAAATAATACACCTTGCCCTTGAAATACCAACTAGTTCCTTTTAGATATATACAAGATATGCAATGTAAAGTAATGAATGTGAAAGTGTTGAATTGAATATATGATGCTAAAATGACTAAGAGAGACAAAGAAAATTATCTTAAATATTTGAGACTTGATTATTGTGTGTTGTGTTGCTTCTAGAGATGAACAGAATTGGATTTGGGTTGAAAAGAATGAGACAAACAAAACTCAAAAATTATTCGATTATCTACCAGGGCCAGACTAGTTGATCAAGAATGACCTAGTCGACATTGTGTGTGTAGGGTGACCCAATCAATCTTGTAAGAATGAGTGTAATGTGTTGGAGTTGATGAAAGCCAACTCCGAAGATGCCCAAGATCACCTGCATGCGAGAACCTGTCAAAGAGAAGCCAAGAAGAGGAAGAGCATGGAGCAAGGGAAAAACCCTAAATGGACATGAGAGACCACAAGATATTGAAACACAATGAAAAATATGTTTAAAAATGGGCATGGGATGCAAAAGATATGCTTGCCAGAGTCAAAAATAGGACTTCAGACTTCAACTAAAAAATAGGATATAAAAAGGCATCAAAATCTAAAAATACGTACACAAAATTCTTCGTCTTGGAATCAACTTTCTGGCACTTCTTTTGGATCAAAAAAATACCTCCGTATGCTCAAGTTATGGCCAAAAAACTGCAAGTAGGTCCAAAATGACCCTGGAGGAGAGTGCAAGCAAGGTTTGATGTTATCATGTTGATGTCAGCAAACTGCTAGAAATAATTTGATAACCAAGTCAGTTGTCATCACAAAAAAGGAGCCATATAGATGCTACATGGCAGTGCCACATGGACGCCACGTGGAGGGCGATTGATGTGGCAAGGGCCAAGTGCCAATGTGCCACGTGGCACACCTACCACGTGTCACACGCAGATTGGTTGCAGAAGCTGCTGACAGGAATCCACGCAAAGCTGACTGTGCTATCAAAAATGTTGACGTGGCAGCTACACAGGTGCTGACTAAGCAACTGTGCCATGTAGGCAGGCAGAGGATGAGCAGACAGGAGGAGCGGCGCTGAGGAGATAAACACCGGTGGAGTAGAGTACTTGGGACGCATGGCTGGCAGAGGAGCATCGACTGGTGGCCCACAGCCGGCGCGCACAAAACTATTTTTAAAATTTTTTAATGCACAAAAATCCATACGAAAATGGCTTGCAACAAAAAAAAATTTGCCTCCTAGAGCTCTGTCTCCAAAAATGAAAAGTTTTATATGAAACCTGACTGCAAATGGCCTTCCAGATCCAATGGTGATCTCCGTTTGGACTTAAAGTGCTCCGAAAAATTGTTGACTTCCTGATTTGAAGAAAAAATGCACAAATAAACTAGGGTTTGTGACTTCAAATCATGGCTTCAAAAATCCTTCAACGAAGCTGTAGCAGGAAGGCTCTGATACCATGTTGGAGTTGACAAAAGCCAACTCCGAAGATGCCCAAGATCACCTGAATGCGAAAAATTGTCAAAGAGAAGCCAAGAAGAGAAGAGCATGGAGCAAGGGAAAAACCCTAAACGGACATGAGAGACCACAAGATATTGAAACACAAGAGAAAATGTATTTACAATATGCAAGAAGTGATGATAATTTTATTTATCCATTTAACTCCAAAAATGTATTTACAATGAAATACATTTATCATTATGATTGTTCTAATGCAACTTAAGTTTTCATTTTTGTATTGGGCTAATGTTCGTGCAAGAAGAAGGCACGAACCAAGCGTGTCTATATGGTAGATGATCCATCTCACCGAAATGCATAGGTAGCCAGCCACTACAATCGCTTCGTACATAGGATCAACTACTGAATACATAGTTCATACTATCGAACCATCGAACCACGAATGCATTAGAACAACAGCATAACCCCCCCTTAATGCAAACGGGGTGTGATGACAGGCAATTAAGAAGGTGGGCCAAAGTCTCCTGCAGACGAACCAAGAATGACAAGAGAGGGAAAGAGGTACAGACACCTATAAAGACACAGTCAAACTGACTCTACATGGGGCTAATGTCATGGAAGGGACACTCATTTGACAAAGGAAGAATGCTTAAAATAGCAAACAACTATCCCCCATGGTGCTTTATGAAAATAGTGCATGTACAACTGACTCAAAACAACGTTCATGACCCTCGAAATGCAAAAGTGGCACTTTATCTCAGTGCGATACAAAAAAGTGCTTCAAAATGATAGCTACAATGATCAAAACTGAAAACAAGCTACAATAAAACAAAGTACAGCTCAAAACAAAGAAAACCATGCCAAGAAAATGATCTTCAGACCTAAAATACTCAAGATATCCACCATATAGCAAAAACGTCAAAACTATGATAGAAAGAGCATGGGCTAAAAATTAAGAAAAAGAACCACATTTCTGAAAAAGTGACAGAACCAGCTTTCCAAAAATATAAAGTTTTCAAAGAATAAGCATGGGATGTAAAAGATACACATGCAAGATCAACTCCAACATGGTATCAGAGCCTTCCTGTTGTTGCTTCATTGAAGGACTTTTTAAGTCGTGATTTGAAGTCACAAACCCTAGTTTGTTTGTGCATTTTTTTTTTCAAATCAGGGGATAGTGATTTTTTGGAGGACATTAGGCCCAAACGGACATCACCATTGGATCTAGAAGGCCATTTTCAATCAGGATTCATATAAAACTTGTCGAATTTGGACATAGAGCTCCGGGAGGAAAAAAAATTTTGCTTGCAAGCCCTTCCGTACAGTCGTACGGATGATCTGCGATTTAAAGAAAGAAAAAAACCCCACAGAGTGCACCCCTACGGCCATCGCGAGGCTGCCTACCCATAACTCGTGCATCGCTCTATCCTAGTGGCAGCTCAGGCACTTTTTCTATGACGCCTTCCATGTCCGCCGTGGGTTTTGCCTCTGCTGACTTCACTACTGCAGGCCTCTTTCCTGCGCTCTGCCGCCTCTAGTTGTTGCAGCCTCTCTATCGCCCACCACTAGATCTCCACTCCACTAGCATTTTAACACTCTGCTTAGTGCCAACTCAGCTTTGCATCATCAGCCACCAATACAGTCTGCAGCCCGTGTGGAGTCTACAGCCACACAGTGATTGACACGTGGCAGGTATGCTACGTGGTACCATGCGATGTGGCTCTTGCCGCATCAGTACCTTTACCACGTTGCTACCATGTGGACTACAATGTGGCACCTTTTTTGCTGTGTTGGGCTGCAGGCTGTCAAATTTTTTGTAGTGGTTTGCTGACGCTAGCATGATGTCATCAGACCTTGCTTGCACATCTCCAAGTTCACTTTTGGACCTATTGTTGGATTTTTAGCCATAACTTGAGCATACGGAGGTATTTTTCCAATCCAAAAGAAGCGTCAAAAAGCTAGTTCTGAGATGAAGACATTGGTGTAGGTATTTTTAGGTTTTGATGCCTTTTTATTACATATTTTTTAGTCAAATTTTAAAGTTTTTTTTGACTCTGACATGCATATCTTTTGCGTCCCATGCTCGTTCTTTGAAAAATTTATATTTTTGGAAAGCTAGTTCTGTCACTTTTTCATAAATGTGGTCATTTTTCTTAGTTTTTGGCCCATGCTTTTTCTATCATAGTTTTGGCATTTTTGCTATATGGTGGATATCTTGAGTATTTTAGGCTTGAGGATCATTTTCTTGGCATGGTTTCCTTTGTTTTGGGAATCTTTGGAGTTGGCTTTCATCAACCCCAACATGGTATCAGAGCCTTTCTACTGATGCTTGGTTGAAGGATTTTTGAAGCCATGATTTGAAGTCACAAACCCTAGTTTGTTTGTGCATTTTTTCTTCAAATTAGGGAAACAATAATTTTTTGGAGCACATTGGGCCTAAACGGACATCACCATTAGATCTGAAAGGCAGTTTGTAGTCAGGATTCATATAAAGCTTTTCAATTTTGGAGACAAAGCTCTGGGAGGCAAAAAATTTTAGTTTGAGGGCTTCTCCGTACGGATCGTACCATCGCAAGTTTAAAAAAAATAAAAAAATTCTAGCCGCGCCGCCGTGGCATCGCCCAACAGCCACCATGGGGCCACCAACCCTCCTCTTGCTCTCTGCTACAGATGACATCTCAACCTAAGCTCCTCCCATTCCTCGCTCCGCTGTTGACTGTGCCCCCGTCGAAGATCTACCACCTCCTCCCGCATAGCGACGCCTGTTTGCGTCGACGTGCCGCTCCGCTCCTCTGCCTGTGGCCACCGCTGCCAACATCTCCACCCTGGTCCTCCACCGCTACCCTGCTCCATGCAACCTTAGTGCCAGCAGGGACACACTATCAGCGACTGCATGGATTTTGCAGTGTGCTAGCAAGAGACATGTGGCACAGGTGCCATGTGACACTTTGCCACGTGGCCCTTGACACGTCAGTCGCTCGCCACGTGGCACCCACGTGACACTACCACGTTGCTACCATGTGGCTCTTTTTTTGCAATGATGACTGACGTGGCCGTCAAATTATTTCCAATGATTTGCTGACGTTAGCATGATGACATTAGACCTTGCTTGCACTCTCCTCTAGGGTCATTTTGAACCTACTTGCAGTTTTTTGGCCATAACTTGAGCATACAAAAGTATTTTTTCGATCCAAAAGAAGTGCCAAAAAGCTGGTTCCGAGACGGAGACTTTGGTGTAGGTATTTTTTAGTTTTGATGCATTTTTATTGCTTTTTTTTAGTTGAAGTCTAAAGTCCTTTTTTGACTCCGACAAGCATATCTTTTGCGTCCTATGCTCATTTTTTAAAAATTTTATATTTTTGGAAAGCTGATTCTGTCACCTTTTGAGAAATGTAATCTTTTTTGTTAATTTTTTGCCCATGCTCTTTCTAGCATAATTTTGGCATTTTTGCTATATGGTGGATATTTTGAGTGTTTTAGGCCTGAGAATAATTTTTCTGGCATGGTTTCCTTTGTTTTAGGCTATAATTTGTTTTCTTGTAGCTTTTTTTTAGTTTTGATCATTGTAGCTATCATTTTGAAGCACTTTTATGTATCGCACTAAGATAAAATGCCACATTTGCATTCCAGAGGTCATGAATGTTGTTTTGAGTCAATTGTACATTCACTATTTTCATAAAGCACCATGGGGGGATAGTTTTTTACTATTTTAAGCCATATCCCTTTGTCAAGTGAGTGTCCCTTCCATGACATTAGCCCCATGTAGAGTCAGTTTGACCGTGTCTTTATAGGTGTCTATACCTCTTTCCCTCTCTCATTGTTCTTGGTTCGTTTGTAGGAGATTTTGGCCCACCTTCTTAGTTGCCTGTCTTCACACCCCATCTACATTAAGGGGGGGTTATGATGTTGCTCTAATGCATCCATGGTTCAATGGTTCGATAGTGTGAACTATGTATTCAATGGTTGATCCTATGTACAAGGCGGTTGCAGTGGCTGGCTACCTATGCATTTCAGTGAGATAGATCATCTACCATATAGACATGCTTGGTTCGTGCCTTCTTCTTCCATGGAGGTTCTTTAGATCAGCAGTTTGGTAGATTTGCAGCTTCTTCATGCTTCAATGATGCTCTTCATGATCACTCTATGTTCCTGTTTTAGGTGACATTTCCCCTAGTTGGAGACTTCTTCAGTTCTTCACTAGGTTACCTCTTTTTTGGGGAGAGTTTTTCCCACGTGGTTTTCTCTCTTTCCTCATTTTATAGAGATTGAATTTTGTTGCATTGTACATGGGTACCTAACATGGCCTTGTTACTAGGACCCATCCTATATTTCATCAACTCCAACATGGTATCAGAGCCTTCCTGCTGCAACTTTGTTGAAAGATTTTTGAAGCCGTGATTTGAAGTCACAAACCCTAGTTTGTTTGTGTATTTTTTCTTCAAATGAGGGGATCAACAAATTTTTGGAGCACATTGGGCCCAAATAGACATCACCATTAGATTCGGAAGGCCATTTGCAGTCAGATTTCATATAAAACTTTTCATTTTATATGACAGAGCTCAAAACAAAGGAAACCATGCATTTTATTTATTTCATTTTTATTCTTATGGTACATTAATAAGTACACAAACATTAATTATTAATTCATGTTGAAGTTGATCCCCTTAGCCACTTACTTTGACACTTGACAACTTTGAAATTCCATCCTATTAATTTATGTTGAAGTTGATCCCCTTAGCCACTTACTTTGACACCTGTCAAATCCTTAAGCACTATTTTCATTAAGGATCCCCCTTAATGCAGAGTTCCATTATCATCTTAATTATGAGCCAAATCTTCTACATGGCTTTCATGAATTAATTATTAATTCATGTTGATCTTGGCGATTGTGGAGTTGGATTAATTAATTGTATCAAAACTATTTTTTAAAATACATTTAAATGCATAAATGTATTTAATCTCCTACAAATGAACCAAGAACGACAAGAGAGGGAAAGAGGTACATACACCTATAAAGACACGGTCAAACTAACTCTTCATGGGGCTAATGTCGTAGAAGGGACACTCACTTGACAAAGGGAGAAGGCCTAAAACAACAAACAACTATCCCCCCCATGGTGCTTTATGAAAATAGTGCATGTACAACTGACTCAAAATAACGTTCATGACCCTCGAAATGCAAAAGTGGCACTTTATCTCAGTGCGATGCATAAAAGTGTTTCAAAATGATAGCTACAATGATCAAAAATGAAAACAAGCTGCAACAAAAAAAAGTATAGCAAAAAAAAAAGAGAATCCATGCCAGGAAAATGATCCTCGAGCCTAAAATACTCAAGATATGCACTATATAGAAAAATTGCTAAAACTATGATAGAAAGAGCATGGGCCAAAAACTAAGAAAAAGGACCACATTTTTTAAAAGGTGACAGAATAAGCTTTTCAAAAATATAAAGTTTTCAAGAAACGGGCATGGGATGCAAAAGATATGCTTGTCGGAGTCAAAAATAGGACTTCAAACTTCAACTAAAAAAATAGGCAATAAAAAATATCAAAATCTAAAAATACCTACACCAATCTCTTCGTCTCGAAACCAGCTTTTCGGTGCTTCTTTCAGATTAGAAAAATACCTCTGTATGCTCAAGTTATGGCCAAAAAATTGCAAGTAAGTCCAAAACAGAACTTGGAGAGGTGCATGCAAGGTCTTAGATGCTAATGATGTCATGTTGATGTCAGCAAGTCACATCATTAAAATTGATGACATGGAGGCCGTCACCACAAAAAAGAAGCCACATGGCTGATCTGATGACATGGTAGGGGCCATGTGGCAGACCTCCCACGTGTCAAGTGCTCAATCGCACTGACTGTGCAAAGGGTCGCTGACGCAAACTACTAAGTTGTCAAAAGCTGACTAGGCATACACGCAGGCAGGTGGAGAAGCTGTGACACCTCAGCAGAGCGGCGCATGACGGAGGAGCACCGGCGGAGGTGGCTACTTGGCGCAGCGGGGCAAAAAACTGAGGAGGTGCCGCTGGGAGGAGGGGCGGCCGAGCCTGGGAGGAGTTCGAGTTACACACTGACGACGAAAGAGGCTACAGAGCAGTGGGGGGGGCGGTGCCACGGTGGTGCAAGGGTGCTGCTATGGCGGTGCTCCCACTATATATATATATATATATATATATATATTTATTTATTTATTTATTTATTTATTTTAAATGTCGATCCATCCGTATGATCGTATAAAATGCCTTGAAATGAATTTTTTTTTGCCTCTCGGAGCTTTCTCTCCAAAATTGAAAAGCTTTATATGAATCCTGACTGCAAACGGCCTTTCGGATCCAATGGTGATGTTCATTTGGGTCCAATATGTTTCAAAAAATTGTTGATCCCCTAATTTGAAGAAAAAATGCACAAACAAACTAGGGTTTGTGACTTCAAATCACAGCTTCAAAAATCTTCAACGAAGCTGCACCAGGAAGGCTCTGATACCATGTTGGAGTTGAGGAAAGACAACTTCGAAGATGTCCAAGATCACTTGCATGTGAAAACCTATCAAAGAGAAGCCAAGAAGAGGAAGAGCATGGAGCAAGGGAAAAATCCTAAACGGGCATGAGAGACCACAAGATATTGAAACACAATGAAAATGTATTTACAATAATGAAAAGTGATAATGTTATAATGAGGGAGCCTACTTATAAAGAGCTCTATGAATCTTCTAGAACAAGCTAGAAGATGCTAGGAGATAAGTGTGACAACTAAGCATACATCCACATAAGGTGAAAAGTCCTCGAACAATGTGAGAGGATAAGTATGACTTAGGAGAGAACAAACTCCTATATTGTCAACAACTTATAACTAACTCCTAGATTACATGCATTAAATACAAAATATTAAATAAATGCATTTACCTAAGCAAGCTTAAGTAAATAGAATAAATAATTAATAAATTAATTATTAACTCTAACATGAATGAGATACATTTACATGATGATATTTTTGGAGTTGAGGAAAGCCAACTCCTAAACTACAACTAATAAATAAAATGCATTTAATTTATTTATATTTTAATTTTGATGCAGGAAGGCTTTGATAGCATATTGGAGTTGATGAAAGCCAACTCCGAAGATGCCCAAGATCACTTGCATGCGAAAATCTGTCAAAAAGAACCAAGAAGAGGAAGAGTATGGAGCAAGGGAAAAACCTTAAACGGACATGAGAGACCACATATGAAAACACAAGAGAAAATGTATTTACAATATGCAAGAAGTGATGTTGTGATGATGAAAATATAAAGAGGGAGCCCACTTATAAAGAGCACATGGAAGCTTGTAGAACAAGCTAGAAGGGAACAAACTCCCATGTTGTCAACAACTAACCACTACATGCATTAAATACAATATATTAAATAAATGCATTTACCTAAGTAAGCTTAAGTAATAGAATAAATAATAAATAATTAATTAATTATTTACTCTAACACCCCCCCCCTTAAGTGCAACTTAGGGAAATGCCTTAAGATCAGAAAACTAAGATGAATGCAGAATGGGTCCCGACAATGAGGCCATATTAGGTACCCATGAACAATGCAAAGAAAATGCATCCTCTATAAAATGGGGAAAGAGAGTAAACCACATGGGAAAAACTCTCCCCCAAAAAGAGGTAACCTAGTGAAGAACTGAAGAAGCCTCCAACTAGGGAAATGTCTCCTAAATCAGGAACAAGGAGTGATCATGAAGAAGCATCACTGAAGCATGTAGAAACCACAAAATTTGCCAAACTGCTGATCTGAAGAACCTCCATGGAAGAAGAAGGCATGAACCGAGCATGTCTATATGGTAGATGATCCATCTCACCGAAATGCATAGGTAGCCAGCCACTGCAATTGGCTTGTACATAGGATCAACCACTGAATACATAGTTCACACTATCGAACCATCGAACCACAGATGCATTAGAACAATAGCATAACCCCCCCTTAATGGAGACGAGGTGTGATGACAGGCAATTGAGAAGGTGGGCCAAAGTCTCCTGCAGACGAACCAAGAACGACGAGAGAGGGAAAGAGGTACAGACACCTATAAAGACAAGGTCAAACTGACTCTACATAGGGCTAATGTCATGGAAGGGACACTCACTTGATAAAGGGAGAATGCCTAAAACAGAAAACAACTATCCCCTCCATAGTGCTTTATGAAAATAGTGCATGTACAACTGACTCAAAACAACATTCATGACCCCCAGAATGCAGAAGTGGCTTTATCTCAGTGTGATACAGAAAAGTGCTTCAAAATGATAGCTACAATGATCAAAACTAAAAAAAACCTGATACAAAATAAAGTACAACCTAAAACAAAAGAAATCATGCCAAGAAAATGATCCTCGAGCCTAAAACACTCAAGATATCCACCATATAGAAAAAATGCCAAAATTATGATAGAAAGAGCATGGGTCAAAAACTCAAGAAAAGAACCACATTTCTTTGACACATGACAACTTTCCCACCATTAAGGACTTCTTGATGAAGTTCAAATCTCTACATACACTTTTGCAGGGATGTGGGAAAACCAAGACAGATGATGTGTATCTTTTTGATACTCTCAAAGTTGAGAGGCCACCCACATGCAGCTCCCCAGGCGGCTCTTCCCGGTCTCCTCCACCACAATGACTCTGTACTGGCCGCACCCCCACTGATTTCAGCTCCGTCGGAGTTCACCACCATCTGAGCGCCACTCTGTTTTGGCGGCTCAGCTTTTGTCTAGTGCTCTGCCTAGATATGCAACCTCCACTAGTGATTTCTGCTCATGCACAACCTAATCTACTCCCCGCCGCCAGCTCTACATTCCTGACTATGTCAGCGCCTGACAGGTCAGCTGCACAGTTAGCTTTTGAGCGTCACTTCAACAATTTTTGTCGCGTCAGCAGCTGTAGTCCACGTGACACTTGGCAGGGCTGCCACGTGGCCCTTTCCACCTCAAAATTTTGCCACATGGCCTTCTTTTTTCCAATTATGACCTCCAAGCCATCAATTTTAATGCCATGACTTGCTGACGTCATCCTACATCAACCTTGCTTGCACATCTCCTAGGGTCATTTTGGACCTACTTGTTTTTTTTTGGCCATAACTTTTGCATGCGGAGGTATTTTTTCGATCTGAAAGAAGCACCAGAAAGTTTGTTCTAAGACAAAGACATTGGTGTAGGTACTTTTAGGTTTTGATGCTTTTTTGTTGCCTATTTTTTTAGTCAAAGTTTGAAGTTATTTTTTGACTCCGACATGCATATCTTTTGCGTCCCATGCCCATTTTTTGAAAACTATATATTTTTGGAAAGCTGGTTCTATCACCTTTTCAAAAATGTGGTCCTTTTTTTAATTTTTTAGCTCATGCTCTTTCTATCATAGTTTTGGCATTTTTGCTATATGGTGGATATCTTGAGTGTTTTAGGCCCGAGGATCATTTTCTTGGCATGGTTTCCTTTGTTTTGAATTGTACTTTGTTTTGTTGCAGCTCTTTTCCAGTTTTGATCATTGTAGCTATCATTTTGAAGTACTTTTATGTATCATACTGAGAGAAAGTGCCACTTTTGCATTCTAGGGATCATGAACGTTGTTTTGAGTCAGTTGTACATGCACTATTTTTATAAAGAACCATGGGGGGATAGTTGTTTGCTATTTTAGGCATTCTCCCTTTGTCAAGTGAGTGTCCCTTCCATGACATTAGCCCATTTCAAGTTAGTTTGATCGTGTCTTTATAGGTGTCTATACCTCTTTCCCTCTCTCGTCATTCTTGGTTCGTCTGCAAGAGACTTTGGCCCACCTTCTCAATTGCCTATCATCACACCCCGTCTGCATTAAGGGGGGGTTATATTGTTGTTCTAATGCATCTTAGGTTCGATGGCTCGATAGTGTGAACTATGTATTCAGTGGTTGATCCTATGTACAAGGCGATTATAATGGTTGGCTACCTATGCATTTCGATGCAATGGATCATCTACCATATAGACATGCTCGGTTCATGCCTTCTTCTTCCATGGAGGTTCTTCAGATTAGTAGTTTGGCAGATTTGCAGCTTCTTCATGCTTTAGTGATGCTCTTCATGATCACTCCATGTTCCTATTTTAGGGGACATTTCCCCTAGTTGGAGACTTCTTCATTTCTTCACTAGGTTACCTCTTTTTGGGGGAGAGTTTTTCCCACGTGGTTTTCTCTCTTTCCCCATTTTATAGAGATTTCATTTTGTTGCATTGTACATGGGTACCTAACATGGCCTTATTGTCGGGACCCATCCTGCATTTCATCTTAATTTTGTGAGATTAAGGCATTTCTCGAAGTTGCACTTAAGGGGGGGTGTTAGAGTAAATAATTAATTATTTATTAATTATTTATTCTATTACTTAAGCTTACTTAGGCAAATGCATTTATTTAATATTTAGTATTTAATGCATGTAGTGGTTAGTTATTGATAACACAGGAGTTTTTTCTCTTCTAGCATGTTCCACATTTTGTGGATGTGTGCTAAGTTATCATCCTTATCTTATACCACCTTCTAGCTTGTTCTACAAGCTTCTATGAGCTCTTTATATTTAGGCTCCCTCTTTGTATTTTCATAAGACATTCTCATTGTAAATACATTTCTTCTTGTGTTTGCACATATTGTCTCTCATGTCTATTTAGGATTTCTCTCTTGCTCCATGCTCTTCTTCTCCTTGGCTTCTCTTTGAAAAATTTTTGCATGCAGGTGATCCTGGGCGTCTTCGGAGTTGGCTTTCATCAACTCCAAAATTGAAACACGAAAATATATTTACAATGAGAAGTGATTATGTGTTATGAAAATACAAAGAGGGAGCCTGCTTATAAAGAGCTCCAGGAATCTTCTAGAACAAGCTAGAAGATGCTAGGAGATAAGTGTGACAACTAAGCATACATCCACATAAGGTGGAAAGTCCTTGAACAATGTGAGAGGATAATTATGACTTAGGAGAGAACAAACTCCCACATTTTCAACAACTTATAACTAACTCCTAGACTACAACTAATAAATGAAATGCATTTACTTAAGTAAGCTTAAGTAATAGAATAAATAATTAGTAAATTAATTATTTACTCTAACACCCCCCCTTAAGTGCAACTTAGGGAAATGCCTTAAGCTCACATAACTAAGATGAAATGCAGAATGGGTCCCAACAACGAGGCCATGTTAGGTACCCATGTACAAAGCAAAGAGATGCAACCTCTGAAAACGAAAAAAGAGAGAAAACCACGTGGGAAAAACCCTCCCACAAAAGGAGGTAAACCTAGTGAAGAACTGAAGAAGCCTCCAACTAGGAGAAATTGTCTCGTAAAATAGAAACAAGAAATGATCATGAAGAGCATCACTGAAGCATGAAGAAGCCACAAATTTGCCAAACTACTGATCTAAAGAACCTCCATGGAAGAAGAAGGCATGAACCGAGCATGTCTATATGGTAGATGATCCATCTCACCGAAATGCATAGGTAGCCAGCCACTTAATTCGCCTTGTACATAGGATCAACCACTGAATACATAGTTCACACTATTGAACCATCGAACCATGGATGCATTAGAACAACAACATAACCCCCACTTAATGTAGACGGGGTGTGATAATAGGCAACTGAGAAGGTGGGACAAAGTCTCCTACAGACAAACCAAGAACGATGAGAGAGGAAAAGAGGTACATACACCTATAAAGACACGATCAAACTGACTCTTCATGGGGCTAGTGTCATTGAAGGGACACTCACTTATAAAAGGGAGAATGCCTAAAATAGCAAACAATTACCCCCCATGGTGCTTTATGAAAATAGTGCATGTACAACTAACTTAAAACAATGTTCATGACCTTCGGAATGCAAAAGTGGCACTTTATCTTAGTGTGATACAAAAAAAAATTTCAAAATGATAGCTACAATGATCAATATTGAAAACAAGCTGATACAAAAGAAAGTACAACCTAAAACAAAGGAAACCATGCTAGGAAAATGATCATTGAGCCTAAAACATTCAAAATATCCACCATATAGCAAAAATACCAAAATTATGATAGAAAGAGCATGGGCCAAAAAAAAAGAAGGACTACATTTCTGAAAACTACATAGAACCAGCTTTCCAAAAATATAAAGTTTTCGAAAAATAGGCATGGAACGCAAAAGATATGCTTGTCAGAGTTAAAAAGAGGACTTTAGAATTCAACTATAAAAATGGGCAATAAAAAAATATCAAAACCTAAAAATACCTACACCAATGTCTCCATCTCGGAACTAGCTTTCTGACACTTCTTTTGGATCAAAAAAATACCTCAGTATGCTAAAGTTATGGCCAAAAAACTAACAGTAGCTCCAAAACAGAACCAGGAGAGGTGAATGCAAGGTCAAAGATGCTAGCACTAATGTCAGCAAGTTAGGCAATTAAATTTGACAGTTTCTAGGCTGTCATAGCAAAAAAGAGTGCCATGCGGTAGCCACGTGGCAGTGCCATGACTGCCACATGAATGCCACGTGGAAAAATGCTGATGTGGCAAAGCACCACGTGGCAGCCCTGCCACGTGTCAAGCAGACGGTAGGGCTGAGTTGGCAGTGAAAATCCACTTAGCACACTGACAGGACAAGCGGAGCTAAGCTACCCATGGGCTAAGCGGACGTTGCAAATTTGAGCGGAGCGGTGAACAGAAGCGACTCCACCGAAGGAGGATTCAGGTTGCGCTGCCGAAGAAGAGGCGCCACTGGGGACAAGCGGAGCACAGGAGGAGGTTGCCCCGCAGTGAGGCACCAGTGATGTGCGGGCAGCCAAAATTAAAATTTTTTATTTTTTTTTAAAGCGGGAATCATCCGTACGACCGTACAGAAGGGCCTGCGAGCAAAGTTTTTTCCCTCCCAGAGCTCTGTCTCCAAAAATGAAAAGCTTTATATGAATCCTGACTGCAAATGGCCTTCTAGATCCAATGGCAATGTCTGTTTAGCCCCAATGTGCTTTGAAAATTTGTTGTTCCCCTTATTTGAAGAAAAATGCACAAACAAACTAAGGTTTGTGACTCTAAATCATGGCTTCAAAAATCTTTCAATGAAGTTGCAATAGGAAGGCTCTGATACCATGTTGGAATTGATGAGAGCCAACTCTGAAGACACCCAAGATCACCTAAATGTGAAAATATGTCAAAGAGAAGCCAAAGAAGGAAGAGGGAGGAGAAAGGGAAAAACCCTAAACAAACATGAGAGATCACAAGATATTGAAACACAATGAAAATGTATTTACAATGAGAAGTGATTATGTGTTATGAAAATACAAAGAGGGAGCCCGCTTATAAAGAGCTCCAAGAATCTTCTAGAACAAGCTAGAAGATGCTAGGAGATAAGTGTGATAACTAAGCATACATCCACATAAGGTGCAAAGTCCTTGAACAATGTCAGAGGATAAGTATGACTTATGAGAGAACAAAATCCCGCATTGTCAACAACTTATAACTAACTCCTAGACTATAACTAATAAATGTTATGCATTTACCCAAGTAAGCTTAAGTAATAGAATAAATAATTAGTAAATTAACTATTTACTCTAGAACTAATCACCTGAAGGATCCCCCCCTTAATCCTTCATAGAATATTTGGCGTAAGATGGATGAGATTAATTAATAATTAATTAGTTATTATTTATTCTATTTACTTAAGCTTACTTAGGTAAATGCATTCATTTATTAATTGTAGTCTAGGAGTTAGTTATAAGTTGTTGACAATATGGGAGTTTGTTCTCTCCTAAGTCATACTTATCCTCTCACATTGTTCGAGGACTTTCCACTTTAAGTGGATGTATGCTTAGTTGTCACACTTATCTCCTAGCATCTTCTAGCTTGTTCTAGAAGATTCTTGGAGCTCTTTATAAGCGGTCTCCCTCTTTGTATTTTCATAACACATAATCACTTCTCATTGTAAATACATTTTCATTGTGTTTCAATATCTTGTGATCTCTCATGTTTGTTTAGGGTTTTTCCCTTGCTCCTCCCTCTTCCTTCTTTGGCTTCTCTTTGAAAGATTGTAATATTGTGAGGCCAGTTAGCTATTTCATAACATCATGAGAAGGAAAGAATGGTCTCACAACTCTATGATATGGAGCAGTCTTAAAATAGCATGTCTTGGTGTTGTTGAAGGATCACAAGAAAAGTAAAAGGAATGCTTAATGCTACAATGAATGGATGATCATAAGGGTTAGGGTAATAAGAAAAAGGTGATATGAGGGTTTTAACCCTAGTTGATGATAATAAGATCATGAGTACCAGTGTTGACCATAATATAAGAACTTCTCCCATCTGAGATGGAACATAAAGGGCCTTAGACCAATTAGGTTGCAGGAAAGGTACAAATGGACATTGGAAATGGTTGACCTATACTTCTATCTAAATTATCATGCTAATATAGAGGAATATAGTTGTTTAATAGAAATTTCAATCTGCTCAATTGACTACTAGCTATTTCAACTACCTCCCATGCTTGTTAAATGTAAAATGAGCACTCACTCATTGCTTGGTTATCTATCTACCCAGTTGTGCATTAATGGCCACTGTTCCTATCTTCTCATGGTTGTTCTTTTGGAAAAATATTGGATTTTCATTGCATTTGGATGTGTACCATTATCAAGTCTTTTTCTAGATTTGCAGATAATTGTTCTCGGCAACTTTAATTGTAGTGATTGTACTTGGATTCTTTCAAAAGTTATCTCAATTATGCTTGAACTATAAAATCAAGTTTTGTTTCTTTTGAAAGGGTCAATCTTCTCTATTTTCCTTGGCATTGCTCTAGCATTCTCATTGTCAATTCCCTTTGCCTCTAAACTTCATAACATTCTATTTTATCCTTTTCAGTCATTGATGTACCATGTGAGATTCATTTGCCTCTCATCAATGTATTGTGGAGATCTTTAATTTGCATGATTGTATCTCCTTTTGACCAATGAATGGTATATAGTGAATCCTTCTTCCTTGTGTCACTCATTTGGTTATCTGATCTGCACGTGATTTTTGGATTAAAACAAGTCCAAACATGCGATTTTGGTGTATCACCCCATTTTGGATTATATTAGGTAGCTTTGCTTCATGCATTCCTTCTATCTTTTCCTTTTGAAGAGTAATTAGGTGCATCTTAATAGAAAATGAAGCCGGCCTTCTCCAGAGACTCAACCTCATTTTTCAAGTCTCACAACTTCTAGGAGGTTGTTACCATGTTTCACAAGGTTTCCTTTGGGTAAAAACTTTAGGCAAGGGTGCAAGATTTTGTGACAACATCATTCTCATCACTCTTGCATTGTTTTCCATCCATGACAACAAAGAGTTCCATATGCTTCTTCCTCTCTACTTCATCAAGCCTTCTCCTTTCTACCCTAATTTTAAATTTAATGCCATATTTCTCTCCAACAAGAAGATCAAGGCTGTATATTTCAGCCATGATCCTATCAACATCATCAAACTCTTGCTTAGTTAGATTGACCAACGTGTTGGCAGTGAAACCCATCTCAACCATCTTGCTCAACATTATGCTTCTCAATCAATCAAATTGCCCCAAGGACTCAATGATAACCTATTGTTAATCAATCTCTGCCAAAACCAAGAGATGATAGAAAACTATAAATATAATTTCTTCCGATAATAGAGGGGTTGACAAATTTTGGTGTGAAATGATCTTTTGTTCAGAGACAAGAATATAAGTATTTGATACTATTTGTTTAGAAAAATAGAGCTATGTTTCTCTTTTCAATTTAAAGATCTGACAAAGTAATCAGAGAATTACTAAAGTTAGAAGGAATATTTTTGCTCTAACTTCATATCATTTCATCTTGAATTTTATTCATACTAAAATTTTTCATAACTTCATAATCAATTACGTGGATTCATAAGATGTGTGAATTTTTGAAATTGATCTCATTTCAAGACCAGCCCATTGCCTGAGTTATTCCTACCTAGGTCTAACTTGGTTTACCTCTTCTGTCTTCTAGTCAAGAACACACCATAGTATGACTAAAAAAAAAAAATTTCTTTGAAAATCACCTACAAGGGAGCTATACCTATAATTCAAGGGAAATTAGTTATCAAGTAACATTTTCCCAACTATTGCACTCAATTTTTCTTGAAACAATTGGGCATTTTGAGAGTTATTAAAGAAAGAACAATCTGTTTACCAACATGATGGTAATATGTTTGGTAGTATTGGAAGTAGCCTAGTTATAGAGTTTGGTAATAAGAATGAATTAAAACCTCCTCCTTTCATCAAATGTCAATGCGGGTTAAAAAGTGGTTACCAAAAAATATGTTTCTTTTATCGAAAGAATATGTCTCTTTAAGAGATTGTAACTTTACTTTCCAAGTCTCGAGTCTACAAATTTTTGGGGTCACCATCTCCAAGAGTGTAATACAAGACATTGCCACTAAGTTCCTTAATTCATTTGATTGAAAGCAAAAATTACATTTGCAGTGCTTACTAGTTAGTTTCCTAGCTCTCACAAGCATCATAATATTAAAATTTTGTGTTTGGAAAAAAAAGGATTTCTCAACAGAAATAAAAATCTTACCAGAGTTGTCTTGTATGTATGAAGTTGGTATAGAATCCAATACATTGTATAGACAACTTCAATCTAGCAACAGAAAATACTCGCCCAGTTCATTGCAGGAAGGCTTGTGTAAGCATGTGTTGGACATGATTTTATTTTTTAACAAAAATATTGCAAGTTTTAAATTTAATGCTATAATGAATTCAATGCTATAATGAATTCAGATTTGTATTATAGGTGGTGAATTAAATGCTATAATTAATCCTAGAGAAAAATAGTGGAGAATTGCCAAAGAATCTCAATAAAAATTGATTTAATATGTTGTCTCAATCCATATGCTCCCCCATTCTAGTTCAAACCACTTTTTAGTTTAGCTGAATACCATTAAGGATTCACTCCCAAAACAATGTCCTTTAATTTTTGAAAAAATGTGGGTGAAGGATGAAAATGTAATGAATAAAATAAAACAATAGTTGAAGGAAGCAAAGGTATTGGGTTCAAAATTATATTGTTTGGCAACTCAACTAAAGATGATCAAGAATAAATTGCTACTTTGGTAATAGTTTTGAAGAAAAAGAACGAATAGAGTAGGAAATTGAGGAGCCTAAAAGGGTAGTGATTGATAAAGGAATGGACATAAAACTCTATCTCAAAAAAAAGGAACTATTAGCTAGTTAGGAAGATATCCTTGGTATGTTAGTTTTAGCTTCAGTTGGTTTTGAGAATACTTCAATATTCACTACTTAACAAGGCCAACCATATGAAGGTGGAAGCTCATCTTGCCTCACCCCATCCCCCTAACATCAATCTAAATTCCCCATTATCATCTAATTACATAATTCATTCATTCATTCATCCATTTATGAGCTATAATGTTCAATCAATACAATCACATAATATTCATTAATATGATATAAAATTCATTAATACACAATACTAATCAAGACTTCATTAACACATAATAATATTCATTAACATGAAATAAAAATAAATATTGACACCCAACATTCATATATAATTACTTAAACCAATGTTCTTTCATTATCCAATAAATTTTATCAAACAAGGTTTATCAAAGAGCATTTTTAGAAAATTATTTCTTCTTTTTGTTTATCTTAGCTCTCTTAAGAAAAAGGCTGATAGGAACATCAATATCTTTCTCAGTCTCCTCCTCTTGTGGCACATGTAATGTCAAATTATGATGCCTCCTCCTGTCTTGAGGAGTAGGAGGCTACTACACTAAAGGGGGCTTTGTTGCAAGAAAAAGTAAATGGGTTAAATTGGCATACTCATTTCCTTTTTTTAACTATTACAAGTATTTAATTAACTAGTGCAACATAACATGCATTTTTCTTACTTGACAATGCCACATCATGTACACTAAAATTTTAATACACGAACACGTCAACATGCTAAACACTTGGAACATGCTCCATTCCTTCACCATGATGTTGAACATGCTCTAAAACATTCAAAAAAAGGTTACATGTCAAATTGAAATTCAAGATGTTAAATTTTTTTGATAGTTACATAATTAATTTCCAATAGCAAATTAATACCTCCACCACTATGATGCACATCATGGCCTTCATCACGCATAGGTTCTATGATAGGATATGAAGGATGCAATGAAATATTATGCACATTATTATGTAGTCAATTTATGTTTGAAACTAACACAAAAAATAAATTTATCAACTATTCAATTTGATTTACTTTTGATTTTTTCAATTTACCTGTGTCTCATTTGGTGCTCAAGATTTTTGGGTATGACTTTCAAATGCTTGGCATAGGCATACAACCATGACCTTATAGCCTTCCTTCAAGGTTTTTTTAATCTTCAATTGTGGGATCTACATTGAATTTTATGCCCTATATTTTTTTCTTAATATCATTAGTTTTGCATGTATGATTTGATTGAACAAAATTGTTTGCAACATTATATATATATATATAAATATGAAATTCCATTACTGCTACTTACAAGTCAAAACTGAAAATTCATATAACCACCAAAGCCAAGTTTGTGTTGGCCAACCTTTTCTACTCTTGCTTTTGTAGCTATTGATGTGTTCGACAGTCTATGAACAATTTGAAACATGTTAGATTATATATTTACAAAGATCAATAATTAGTGCATGATTACATTCTACTTAATAATATCATGACATACCTTCTTTTCCCCTCTTTTGGTTCATTTCCTTTATCACGTAGCCTTTTCTCTTTTGCATCTTCTATTATTTCATTCCAATCCATTGGTGGAATCATAGGAGGATGATTGTACTTTGGGTTCTCCTTTAGACCCCTTCTATATTGGTCCCTCGTAGTCTTTATATGTTTTGATGCTCTTTTTAGAAGTAGGGTAGTGTCAAAAATATTTTTTTCAAAAAGGTCCTCAAAAGATGTAATGAGCTGATTTTTTAATTCAGGACCTTAGTCATTCCACCTTTTAAAACAAAATAAAATTGTTAGATCAATAACTTTAATATAGTACAATAAATGGAAGAAAAGAAAAATATTATACCAATGATATGAAACTACATACCTTTTATGTATTGTAGGTCCAAATAACATCAATGTCATATCAAAAAGATGATCAAAGAAAACATGATTTCCTACAAAAACATCATGGGATGATCAGTCCAAAACAAGTTATGTATAAGTAAACTACAATCACACTATAAATAACAATTTTAAATCACTTGGAAGCTTTCGTAATTTTAACGAAAACATAGTTTTCTTGTTCAACAACAATGTCCTCATAAATGAACTAGTACTAGTCACATGCTCTGCTCTAGGAAATGGATCAGCTTCAGTAGTACTAGTCTCTGTTGCTCTAACAATTGAAGGTCTATCTATTAGTGCACAAAATAGGTAATGTATGAGTATAAAATCCACCCAAAAAAAAATAAATCATGATTAGCACATTACAAAATATAGAAAACAAGGTTTTACCAATTGTACTTGGCATAGTCAAGGATGTTTGCATGCTTCTTGCTACCGACAATGCACTTAGCAATATCAAAGTGACAACCAAAGGAGGCATCTGCACTTCATCATGAGCTAAAGAATACAATATTGTTTTGATTATGTAAAAATAGGTTTTAAAGGACCTGAAACCTTTAACAAAGTATCAAAGAAACAAGATCATAAAAGTACTAAGAATAGAAGGCCTCAAAGCCCAAAAAGGAACAAGCAAAAAAGGCCAAAAAATAAGAGGCCAGAAAAAACTATGCATGAAAAGACATCAAAATAAAAGCAAAAAGATAGCCCCTGGATAGCTACATGGTCTTCAAAAGGTCCATAGCTTGGTCTGCTAGGATATTGTCATCCATCTTTTCTTCTTCCACTCCTTCATTCTTCTTGGAATTAGCCCTTGTGTGCTTGCTCAGGCCCTGGTCCTCATTTATAGCATGGGAATCTTGGCCTTTACTCTACTCCAACTTGTTCAATAGGGTGTTAAAGTTCTTAGCCATAGTCCTCAAAATAATGCAGTTTTGATTTGCTAGTTTCTTAATTGTTTTGTCCCTGTTACTTCTCTAGTATCCAACCCATCCATCCTTTTTTGAAGATCTTTGTCTAACTAATCTAAATTCCTATTCTTGGTTTCAAGTGTTGGCACACACTTCATCAAATTCTTTACCTCTTATGCATTGCCAATAACTTCAGATAGTCTATCAATATTGTTAGCAAAGACATTTGCAATGGATAAAGATCAAATGAGATACTAGATAGAAGCATCCAAAAATAAAAGTTAAGTGTTATAATGTTGATGAAAACAAACAATGTTGCACTAGTTTCACATTCAACATTAGATGTCCTATTTCAACACTGAGTAGGTCAGGCTAAAAAATCAAAAAAAATACCCATAATAGTCATAAGGTTACTAACACAAACACAAGGAACAAGTTAGGTAAGATGACCAAGTGAAATCAATGTCATTCTTCTCTACATACCTTTCATTTGTGAAATGGTTGTAAATTTGTTACACACTCAATTTAAGCATTTCTTATATCTTCTTAGTACATAACAAATCCTTAAGTGAATGATAAATTAGTAATTACCTAGTATTATAAGATTCACTTTTAATAGTCATATTTCATTTGAATACAATAAGCATAGAATTAATCATTTATTTAAATATGATGGAGAAGGAGAAATAGGTTAACTTGTAGTGTAATCTTGTTATGAAAAAGGCATCGAATGTACTAGTTAGTAGTAGAGGAAACATAAAATTAACATCAATTTATTTTCCACTACATTCAAAATGGTCTACCTACTAATGTCAACACACATAATCAACCTTGTTTGTGTGCCTAACTTTTGAAACACATTAGTTCATTAAATAAATTTTGTTGGTCTTAATATATTGTTTGTACTTGCCTCTAATGTTGCTTTTATATTAGAATTTTGAACTTTTATGAGACATCTTATACCTCTAGTATTGCTTCTATATTATAATTACAAACTTTTATGAGACATCTTAAACCTCTATTTCTTTATTTATGGCCACTTACAATATTGATGAAAGCATATTAGATATATTCAAAATTTAAGGAATTTAGATTTGGTTAAATTGGTTGACTCTATTAATTTTAACTCTAAATGAATTATTTTATCAAAATTAATAGAATAGGTGAAGTGGTATTTTTCAAAACAAAAAACATTGATTGTTCTTGCAACAACAATCTAGATGTATCTAGAATTGGCTAAGATGTGTACATTATTCTTGTGACTTTTGAAGAATATTCTAAAGAGGGTTGAAAGAAGATAATATGTGATATGATATGAATTTCACTAGTTTGACATCTATTTTAAAATAGTTGGAGTTTTCAATTAATGAATTATAAATTAAGATAATTATATTCTTTCAAAAAAGGAGGTTTTAGATAGTGATGCTTTAATCCTCTTTTTATCTCATGTGAATATTGTGTTGTCGTAGTTTAAGAAATCAAACATAGCATGAATCAATAGCCATGAATGTCTAATTAAATACTAGACTTTTCCAAGGAACTAGAATGTGCAAGGAAAATTTCAATGTTTGGAAACCCTATGTTCAATTTAGTAGTTTACATTGATTTAACTAGTGTAATCTTGTTGTTACATGGATCTATTAACAATAAATAAGTTCTTAGTTGAACTCCTCTCACCTTTCATAGTAAAGCACGACCTAAACTAGTTCAAATAGAGACCCAAGTATGGAATAACACTCAATCATAACTATATCTACCTTAAATAAACTCAATGGTGTAATAATACTATAATTTTCAGTAATGTTATAAAGAGAAAGTGTTACTTACATGAAGGTTGTGCACTACAACCCTCACCATGTTCACCACGCGGTTTCACAGGTGTCACAAATTTGTGTAGAAGAACATATAATAGTTTAGATCATGATCCATAAGATACTATAAAATATAAACATATATTGAACTTCTATTATTCCTTGACATTAATTACTACTTACCTGAAAAGATTTGACTCTATGTGTCAATTCTTCTTTCATTGCCTTTGTCTCCTCACTTGTGTCACCTTCAAGGATAATGCTAATAATTTCATCATTGTATATTTGTATGAGTTGGTGGGCCATGAATATGGGGTCAACACTAAGGGAGATGTCATTTAGAAATGATGCCCATGTTTCAGATCACATTTTATCTGCTATCATTTTAGCTTTTCCCTATCAATAAGGATCAAGTTGTGACATCAATATCAGTAAAATTCCATCAAGATAACTCCAAATCCATAAAGAAAAGAACATAATAATACATTTTTTTCTATA
Organism: Cupressus sempervirens; assembly: GCA_028749045.1. NCBI lineage: Eukaryota > Viridiplantae > Streptophyta > Pinopsida > Cupressales > Cupressaceae > Cupressus > Cupressus sempervirens. The sequence continues at coordinate 658,812,034 of CM053792.1, read as the reverse complement.
TAATTTGAACATTTACAATATTTAAGGTTTACTATTGCTGAAGAAGGTGTGTGAGATGGTGCATCCCCGCCTATGGGTGGTGATCTATCCATGTTGCCCTATGAAAAAGATTAGTAATTCTTAGAAATCAACAAAGAAATGAAAGTAATAAACTTACCAATTTTTTTTTTTAATAAAATAGTAATTGTATATTAGGTTCAATATTTATTAGAGGCAATTGGTTTAAATGTTATACTTAGTAGTCCCATGATTGGGATTTTTTTTGTATGGAAACGATTCAAATTTTAATCTATCAGAAGCTCTTCCTCTACACTTATTGATTTTATCACACATACAAAAACACAATTTCCCTCGTGTTCCTTGAATATACAATTTGACCACTTATTAGTTGACACAAGCTAAGAACTATTTATAAATCATGCAATATTCACTGTTGCTTTTGGACTTCCACCAATATACATAGTGAACCTTTTACTTTGATCATTTTCTTTGCATTGTATATAATTTGGTGACAATGGATACCTATACATACTTTTTTTTAATATTGCACAATCCACATCCAATTGTTATAATTTTAACAAGGTCCTACATGCTTCATCAATTCAACAACTTTTTTGCAACAAACCTTTATGCCATCCATGAAAAATAGGACAAACCATGTAATGAAGATGGAGCTACACAATATATCCTTTCATTGATAGAAAAATCAGTGTTACTAGAGGTAGTTCCTTGGGTACCCATTCTTTTTTAAGATGTGTGTAGCTTAAGGAAACCTTCCTATCACCTTCACTCTCATTATCATAAGAACATGACCCCCCTTAGCAAGAAAAAATCACATTTTTTTATTGAATTTTCTTCTAGTCTTTTGACCTCTAGTTGATCTCCCTAATTTAGACCTACTAGATGTCTCACTTTTGTCTTCTATTCTCATAGTTTCCTCACTCAAGGAAGATAGATTAGACAAATACCTATTTGGTGATACCTGCAATCCATAAAATGAGAGACATACTAGGACTAAAGTTGATGTTGATCATAAAGAGAAGATACAAAAATAAAAAATAGTATCTATAGGGTCTATTAATTTATACATGTCGATCCATGTGATTGTGCAAGATCCTGGTCAAAGGCATTGAGTAGCCTGCATATGTATATCATTTATCTTAAGTTAGCCAAAAATTTTTGTCTAATTAATCTCAAGATGTTACAAACACAACCAATGTGGGATAAAAGGTAAATGCAACTACCTTTCAAAAAATAAATATCTAAAAAAATATTGGACATGTTGTACTTAATTTTTATATCTACACATATGATTTTGAATGAAAAGTTGTCCACTTACAATGCTCTATATACTACAAATTATGTAGAAGACAAAAATTACATGATATGTTAATTGAAATCATTGCATATTTTATAAATCCTTACCTCTACTTTATGTGTGGTAGCTATGCAATATCATTATATATACTACATGATAGTTGTAACACCCCGCGAAGGGATCCAAAAGAATTAACCTAAATTTTCACTAAGTTTGTCAAACAATTTTCTTTTTTGAACTTAAAAAACATGAAAGTTAAACCATTCATATCAAACACATAGTATCAGAAGTAATAATATACATTCAACTAAAAGCATACATAAGCATAGATAACAGGTTACATTCCTTAAGGATCCCAAGACGTTGAGTCACATTTGATCTAATTAATACTAAGTCTAACCACTACCACATCCACATGAAAGAATAAATAGAAAGTCCAATGTCCATAATATACATTCATTTTCAAATGCCTATTTAGAATGCTCAATCATCCACTATACATGTCACAAGGTATGAAAGGCTTAAAAGATTAAACATATGTAAAAATAAAGATACACCTTCCTCATCAAATCCATGATACAAGTGTAATAAAGTAAATGAAACTATTAACATACATGATACATCCATCCATCAATAAAGATATAACAACCATCGTAAAAGATATCCATCCATCATAAAACACATCTAATATAAGTGCACGGGTCCTCCCAACCGTAAATAGCATCATTAGACCATCATGGGTCCTAGCCATCCCTCCGTGCATAACATCCCAAGTTACCGAAGAGATCATCGATATTATCACAGTAGGAATGTCACTCCTAAAATGTACTACATTATATGTAGAAAGAAATCTAACATGCTACAACATATGCATAAGAAATATAAACATAAGATAAGTAAACAACATCATCTATCATATGCTAATCTTCAATATAAGGATACATGTCCATCATCATAATCAAAGAATGCATCAGCCATGGTGTCTTAGACAGATCTCATATGATAAGAGTGAAAAAGAACTACCACCCAACTGCGTGGAACTTAAATGGTCCACTCCCAACATGCTGAGGAGATAGTCTCAATTCCCAAACAGGATATCAAATCACATAGCACAAATACTCTCTAATTCTAGGAATCCTAAAAGTATACTAACTCAAAGGTTCCAATACACAAATCAACTTCTACTTCCTAGAGGCACAACAAAGACATGTAGGAAACCTACTATGCAAGCAGGAAAGTGTCATCGCATGGATCATGCTAGAGTTACCCTGGTAGTCTCTCAATAGACCCCGACCCCCTAATGATCCCTATGCGGCCACTAGTATCCTCTCATACTGACGAGGCATACTACAGAATGCAAGGTCGCAACCAAGCATTCTCTCTACTCCCATCCTAGTCTGTACTAGCACTTGAGGCATAGGCGAGAACATACAATTATCTTATTAGGTTCATTTAATCCCCATTTAGTGTAAATGTTTTCACTTATTAAATAACTTATAATGAGTTACCTTGGCAGCCACTTAGGGCCCCGACCCCCATTGCAAGCCACTTCTTGACACTATAAGTAGATAACCTATCCTAGGCTCATGGAATCATAAATCACAAAATCACCTCAGTCCTATACAAGCGACTAGAAAAAAATACCAAAAGATAATCCACAAAAGAGCATCAAATCCCCATGAGCAAATGAAAGGCATCCATAGATAATCATGACCATAGCAGTTCTCTATTGGCAACTGAAAATGTCAATGATAATCACAATATCCATTGATTCTCAACAAGCAACCAAAAATTATCTCAAAGTAATACTAATCGAGACTCCAAAATGGTTGAATCAAAACATGTCACAACATGACAACATCAAGAAATAAATCAACACTTCAGTCCCATCATGGCGACTAGAAAGTATTCCAAGTATGATTGATCGATGACTCAAAAATGGTTAATTCAATAACAATAACAAAAGAAGATTGGAAAGCAATAACAATTAGTAAATACAAACATCTCATAGAGCATGCTATCACATTACCATGGTTGGGTTTTAAAAAGATCAAGATCAAATAACATCACCATGACATCACATCTCATAACCCTCGAGCCTCTAGTAGACGTGCTATGACTGGTCAACAATCTACTCAACCCCAAAACACAGATAGCATAGAGATACAAGATACAAACACATGTTTTGGTTTGCTTTTGCAATCACATGATTAAGCCAAATATGAGGTTTCTGATTTTGTTTCAAGTATATTTCAAGAGTATAAGATTCTTCATTTAATCTCCAAGTCAACCCATTTATCTTTTTCGAATAAAACATAGAATTATCCCTCCATTATTTCAAAACAATTTTCTAAAATAATCAAAAGATACTTATTTACTTATTTAAATCATAAAACTAATTCCCATTGACTTTTAATAAAATCATTGCATTATTTTACTATAATCAATGTTACTAATAATTAAATAAAAATCCCTTAATTTGAAGAGCATCTCCCATTATTCAAATCATAAGAATAATAATTATCAACTTTCAAATAATTAGTTTATAATTTCCTTAAAACACTTCAAGGACAATCATTTATTTAAAATAATCTTCATTGATTTTAGGTAAAATCAATCTCATTAATAATTCAATTATTTAATTATACTAAACACTTATTAATATCTCTTTTCTTTTAATTTTCCCTCATTTAAAAATCCATTTACTAAAATTGACTAATAATTAATTAGACTCCTTCTACTATTAACTAATCTTAATCAAATTAATTTAAATTAGATTAGTTAATAAATCATATAAAATTAATGCATAATAATAAGATTCTATTTTAATTCGAACCCAAACCCGAATCAATTTCCAAATCATGATTCTACTAAGGGAAGATTGTAATAATATTTTTAATTCCCATAACTTGATGAAGCAATATGCATGCCCGAATTCCAAATTACAAAATTGAAGATTCATTCATAGAGAATTATTTAGACACACATAACAGACACGATGAAGATAGGAAGAGAAATAGTGCAAATAGAATACACAAAAATTACGAGTGCACCTAGATACTGATGCTAATTTTCTATGCCTCAGAAGTCCATAGAAAAATCCCTTCCTTCTCCAAAATTTTCCATTCCTCCAAGAACCGAACACGCCCCCCCCCGAGTGACTAGAAGTGCTTGTAAAATCATATGGGGATGTAGAAGCATATGAGCTTCTCGAATGCATGTAAGCTTGTTCAAACACACTAAGAAAGCCTCTATATAAAGGCCTCTAAGATGCATCTAGAATGTGTCTAGAAAGAACTAGGAGATAAGCATGACAACTAAGCACATAACTTCCATGATAAGAAGATAAACATGATGAGGTGTCTAGAATGTTGTAGACAACATGTGCTTAAATAATATGCTAACTCCTAAGTGTAGACAACACATGCATAATTAGAGTGCAAACTCATGTGTTGTCAACATGACAACTCCCAAGAGCTCACATACTCCTATGTGAATAAATATAATGCACATTAATTTATTTAATATTAGCTGACTCCGTTTTAAATTAATTTATTCATTTTAAATCTCATGCACTCACTTTATTAAATCCACTTGTTTTATCTTAATATATTTTAATCACATGCACACATCATGCGATCTAGAATCTTTTAATAATCTTAATATCTTTTCCACTTTTAAATTTATTTTTGAAACTTAATTGATAAAATAAAAATGAGCTCTAAATATATTATTATTAAATTAATAAATATTATCACGTTCTAAATTTAAACTTATAACTTCATCTTCAAATTTAATAATTTAATTTAATTAATTTCCTGATTAATTAAATAAAATAAATATCATATTAATTTTCCATTAAATTAAACCATTAATTAAATCTTTTAATTAGACTTAATTAATAAAAAATACACTAAAGACTCATAAAGTAAAATACAAAAACCCATCATAGAAAAACACATACAAAATCAAACTAAGGGGTTAATATCATGAATTACGTCATCTGATGTATTCAGAGGGTACTCAACTCAGATACTTGTCCTAATTTTTAATTAGGACAAATGGCTTAAAGGGTTGGGATTTGGACTTGAGAATTTATCTCCCCTCTCTTGCCATTGAGATAATGTGATAGGGTACGCTCATCCCAACAATTTAGGGAAGTCGATACCCGGTACCTACAACCTACATAAAATCCATGCATGTACAAGCACAATATATACTAAGCTAAACAAGCAATGGCAGGAAGTGGTGCATCGTGTAGATCTTGACTAGCAGGTGACTACGACTCCCTTCCTTAACCACATCAGAAACACCATACATAAAGAAAAAAAGCACACACACCATACACATGCAAGTATGGGGTAAGTATCCATAAGAAAACACATATGATAATAAATCATCTAACTAATCATAATTAATAACTGTAAACACTGTAATAATCATCATACATACATGAAATATAAAGTACCAAGTAATCTCATCATATAAAAAACTAAATGTAAAAAAACAATATCTGATAAACTCAAAACAATGCCACTATTAATCATCAACATAAAACTAGCCCTAAAAGAGTTTGACAATGATAGCAAAAATGTGAATTAGGGGCAAGCACTACAATAGTAGAGTTCAACACATAATAACTTAGTTATAAAAACATACAAGTCAAACAAATTTCTATAAATAAATCATGACCCCATTTTACTTGACATTGATTGTACATTAACAAACATTTCATTGATCATGTCATTGCACTACCATCTTCATGATCATCATCATCATCTTCAATGCCATTATCATGACCGTCATCATCATGACCATCATCACTGTCTTCATCAACATGGTCATGATCATCATCACCATCATCATCACCTTCATCATCATCTTCTTCATCTTCATAATTGCATAAGAGTCATTTGTGATTATCATTTACTTCATCTTCTGATTCTTCAGTATCTTCTTCTTCCATCACATTATACTTTATCGACCTTCCTCTTGGATCATGTCTAATGATAAATGACCAACTTGATTTGTGTGGACTGCTAAAGTAAAACGCTTACTTGCATTGGCTTGGAAGAACATAGGGCTCATCTCCAACTAGCTCAAATGACCTAGTATTAATAACTATAAATCTACCATCATGTTCAATAACAATCCTATCAGGATCATTTCAATTCAGTCGTAGCCTATACCATTTGATAAAAAATAGAACTAATTTGAATGAATTAAAGTTGCACTCCAGTATATCAACCAAAATTCCATAGTATCAATTTTTAGATTGTTGAGGATGTATGCCATTTCTAGGAAAAATATTGATGACCTCGAAGACTACACTTATCTTGGAATCACAAGTTTTCTTTATTTTGTCTAACTTTTTAATGTAAAATTTATAACCATGGTAGTACATAGCTTTGTGGTGTTTGATATGCAATTATTCAAACATCTCAAGATTATTTGCATCAATCTGTGAGTTGATATTAAACTTATAGGTAATGATTAGTAATTTTATGCATGTCTTTCTATCTCTTAAGCCATATGCTAGATCAAGTACCATTGGCATAATATTGGGATCTCCATTATAATGAGCTTCTTTAACCAATGATGCAACATTATCGCATGTTAATGAGAAACCATTTTCTTGAGACTATTGAATCCATACCGTAATCCAATCAAGATTGTTTGCAATATACAAATGTAGTGCATCCCACAGATGACCAACTATAAAGAAAAAAATAGACTAGTTAGAAATAACTTATACTGATGATGGATAAGAATTAATTAACTACAATAAATATCTTATAATTACCTCTCACACTCCCCAGTCTACCTTTCCTTGTCAGGTACTCCCCTTTGAATTTGTTAATAGAGTTGGGATCCCAAATCAATCTACATGAATATTTGCTACAAACTTTGAAAGATATTCACTAATATCCACCATGGTCTAGTATACCATAGAACCCTAAGAATATGCTCTTTGTTGAACCAAGCCCTTCATAAATTTCAAGTGCCTCTCAACCATCTACATTGACCTAGTTTGTACAGGTCCACACAATTCAATCTCCTCAACTTGATGTATGAAATAGTGTTCTTGAGAATTGAAAAAAGTTGAAGGTAGAAACTTTTGCATTTCACACATAAGTTGTGGAATTTTTATCTTCCAATATTTTATATCTTTTTTATCAATTTCTTTAGATGATAAAAACTTAAAAGAGATTCAACACACAAGAACATATAAATAAGATTTCAGATAAAACTATACAATAGATTACATAAAAAGTAAAACAAGTCATAAATATAATATATGTGCAACAAATCTAAGAAACAATACTTCCAACCTGATGTATTTTCTAAGATCATATATAACTTGTCTAATACTATTGTCAAACTATTGTGGGAGTGATAGAGGTAGGACGTACTACAATCATTAAAAAATGATCATTTCAATATATTATGAAATAATAAAATAGGTAGTACATGTAATTTTATAAATATATTGTAAATAGAGAACATGACTTACCTTGATGAAGGTATGCCAATCATGTGTTTTCAACCTTGGCCTCAAATAACCTTTCTTTGAGACAAGAGTTCTTATATTTGTAGCAAACCTTGTGGGAAGTTTTGTTTTTTATGACTTCTTTTAATGCATCACTTTGTTGCTCCATTAATAACCAAGGAAGGGCACTTGTATTTATGTAGTCTCCATTGCTATTTGATTCAATGAAATATTTTAGTGCATGATTGGATTAATGAATGTTAGTACAAATTTTGTTAATCTTTTCTTATCATGCCTTCCATCCAATATTTTCCCTTAGTGTCTTTGCTACATTCTTTCTAATATGCATAACATCAAACAAATGCATGATTTAGAGATTCTTGTAGTATGGTAACCTACTAAATTGAGTGGGATAACTTTTTATTCTTATAAGAAGTTGGTCATTAATGGCTTAAAAACCTTCATGAGTATCAATTACATCATTATCAAATAAACCACAATATGGAAGTATAACTTTAAACTTCAGACCATAAACTAGACATTACCTTGGTGATTTAGTTGATCGTATTCCAACTTCCATAGATGAGGTGTCATTCTTCATGGCCTTGATGTTGTCTCTTCTTTCCCATTAAAAATATGTTTTTTCAGTAATTCTATACTTATGATTATTGTGGAGAAAGTGCCTAAACTCATAAAACACTTACTTTCCTAAACTTCTTGAATGACAAGATTTCATCTTCGAACTAAAAATTAGACATGTGAATTTTCTCTTTGTCTAAAGACATAAAAGATTATATACAATTGGATCATCTACAATTATCATGCATAACTTAAGCATACAACAATAATGTGTAAGCACTATAACATACCACAAAAATAAGTTAGCCTAGGGGCATCATTTATTGTTCATGGAAGTATTGCATGGAATTGAAATTATCTTTGTCCTATTGATCTAGAGATGTCATACATAGTGACCCCATTTCATAACTTCAATGACTTGTCAATAAGGGGCTCAATATACATGTTCATATTTTTAACTTGGTACTTACCTATAAATTGAATAAACATAAACATTACATAATTATTATGACCATTTTCATTCACTATTTATAAATTAATTTAGATAACTATTAAATAAAACAATACCTTGTACAATCATTGACAACATTATGTACTCCCTCTTTATGGACATACAAGGAGGAATGCTATTGTTAATAAAAAAATAGGCTACACTAAGTAAACATATCTCATATCTCCAAATGGATTGACATCATCCACTGCCAAAAAAATCTTGAGATTATGAGATTCTTTTTAAAAGTGTGGTCATGTTTTTTCTATCTCTTTAAATGTAGAGCCATCTATAGGCATTTGCATAATGTTATCTTGATTTCTATTGTGTGCATGACAATCCACAAATTATGCCAAGCTAGTGCACTTGAATAATTGTTGAAGACATGAAATAATGAGAATGTACCGAAGAACCTTGTGAGGCACCTTTTTTGTTATTTTATTTGATTGATATCTACTAATATGACAATCAGGTTATTTTGTTGCAAATTCATGTTGTTTATATATAGAATGTGATCATTAGGACATGCATGTATTGTCTGATACTTCATTCTAATTTGATTCATAATTGTAGATAATTCTCAGTATGAACGAGGAAAAATATTTGATGGTGGTTAAAAAAACTCACCTATCAACCTACAACAATAAATATAAATTGTTAATATAATGAATAGTAACAGTATGCTAACATTGAAGATGAAAAAAATGGCATACCTTAGCATACATGACATCTCTATATTGGATAAACCATTCATAACCCTCAAGTTCACCAACAACACTATAGTAGAGAGAAGAGTTGTTTGGGAGCCTTCGTATAGGGGCTCATGTGACTTCTCAAGTATAGGTATGTCAAAACCATCTTCATCATCATTATCAGATGTGCTAGTACCATTATCTTGAGCATCTTCATCAACTATGCCAATACCATCTTCAATCATGTCCTCTGGTACATTATTATCTTTTTCCATGAGAGTGTTATTGCCATCTTAGATATTCACACCTCCATGTTCCTCCCGTAGGATAGCCACATTTAACAATCAACAAAAATTGTGGCCCCCTTCAATGTGACCATGTTGCCTACAATGACTCTAGGCTGTTGTGATTAGAATTCTTTGATTCTTTAAGCCCTTACACTTTTTGAAAGGATAATTACATTTATCAACTTTTCTTTAGAGCTCAGACCACAATCTAGCAATTCTTTCATTATTTTGTTCTGGGTTCATATTGTCAGGCATGGTCTTTCTTCATAGGAAAATATATTTGGAAAATGAATGCACATGTTGCACTTAATGTTTATAACTGCACATATGGTTTTGAAAGAAAAAATTGGTGTAATGAATGTGTATATCTACAAAAATATTGTACATGTTTTACTTAATGTTTATATCTGCACATATGGTTTTGAAATAAAAAGTCATTCTAATTAATGTGTATATCTATAAAAATATTAGACATGTTGTACTTAATGTTTATATTTGCACATATGGTTTTGAAAGAAAAATTTGGTCACCTCGCTCAAATTCATTCATATTATAATATCAACAACTTTCATTGACATAAATTTAATAACTTTCATTGAGCCTTTCCATTAATCCTTGTTTGTCATGAGTTGGGTTCATTTAATAGGGAAAGTTTTTATTCAATACAGAGTATGCACATATCAGAGTTGTGGTTGTTTATTTCAGTAGTGTAGTATGATTCATTCTAGTAGTTGTTTGGCTTTCCTTGTGTACATGTATAGCTTTATATTCAATTACCCGTAGTTAGATATTAACCCAAACATATTACTATTCTATTGATCAAATGTGGTGGTATCAATTTTTACATAAAATATGGACAAATTAGGTATTTTCCCCCATGTATTAGATAGTTTCTATCATCAAATGCATAAATGTTGTGGTGGTAATTTTGGGACAATAAACAACTCCACCTTGCATTAACCTACTCCTTAGAAATCCAAGAAATATGAGTAAAGATTAGAGCTCTTAAGGAAAGCCTTGTCACAGAAGAATTCTATAGTGCACATGGAAAATGTGACCTTCAAAATAATAAAAGGAACATCATCAATATCCAAGGCTTTAAATATGACATGCAATAGGATTGTGCCCTCTAGAGGATTGATGATAAGAGATATTGACATCAAATTAGTCATGGCTTCCCACACAAAGTAAGAATGCATTAATCCTTTTTACATGGTCTTCGTAGATTTCTATCATATTTTACAAATTGGATTTGGAAGCTCAAATGACTTATTGTACAATAGATGTATATTTTACCCAAGGGATTGTTCCTAGCTATACTAGGCATAATTGTGAAGATTTTTAAAATCTTTAAAACAAATTGCTCACAAAATCAACATTAAATGTATGTCTATAATCATTTTATAGAGAAATTTTTGATAAATATATTCTCCAAAGGCTTAGGTTTTCTTTTCCATTTTCTAAGTTGGGTGCATTGACCAATGTCTTTGTGGCAATTCTAGCTATTACTGTATGACCAGGGAAAATTACATTTTCTAACTAGGTAATAGTTGATAATGATTGTGAATCTTATCTTCAACATCTCTTCAATCCTTAAATAGTTCCACTTAATAGCTCTTATTAGTTTAGCAAGATGCTTGACACCTACTTGTTTTCTAGATATCTCTCTTTTTGTTTAAATCTAATGATGGAAAGATTCTTTTTATCATTTTAGCACAATGTCATAGACCACATTTTGTAATCGATTTTGTTCAAACTTTTGTGATTTCTTCATTTTCTAAATTTTCCTTGTCAGAATTGATACCAAAAGACACCTTAATTTTTATCGATCTAATGGTGTTTCTCACTTCAAGGAGAAAATGGAAATTGAGTTTTAGTTGAACTTCATAGATTAACTATTCCAATTTTAGATGTTTGAACTTGAAGATACTCAAACAATAGTAGTTTGCGGCTTCATGGATTTGCAGACCTAAATTTTTTTTCAAAAGTCCTTCTATGGCTATAACTTCCATATCCAATTCAGAATCCATCATAAAGTACCTTTTCCATAATCTAGTTATGTAATACCCCATTTGATTTGTTAACACAAAGACATAAATTGTAAAAAAAAAAACTTATTTACTATTATTTTACTCTTGTTTATATACACATCAAATATATACCTAGTACAACATACTACTCAACCCAAACTGATACAGGGACTTGAAGACTAGTTTTCGAAGGCAAGTGAAATAGGGGGAAGTTGACTTCTAGAATATGTTTCTCTATCTTAAACTTATAAGGAATCTTAAATAAAATATTTCATTTTTAGAACAAGGAAAATAATCGAGAACTTGGAATATAGTGACTACAGGGTGATGAAGAAGTGATCAACACATAAGTCTAGAGTTAGTACACCCCCACCTTTTCCAACTTCCTAAAAACATAAGGTTATATATATTAGCCATTATTCCTATAAGATGTGTCATCAAACAAATAAAACTAGTTTGAAAAGATTGTAAGTACAATTTTCATAGAACACATTGACAAAATAACAAAATATGATTTTCAAGTACCTCAATCTTCAATAGAGATGTTGTGGGTGCATATCTATCAATTTGATTAGATTTTCCTTCAACGAAAAAATAAAACTCTTTCTTATATTATGTTGAATTTTGAAAGTTGGACATCACAAGTGTGAATGCAATTATCACAAATGTGGCTTTGAAGTTTGTGAATGTCTAATGCATGAACTGTAAATTGGGTTTGTGCTAGGTATATAAAGTTTACTTGATTATCTTACTATCATTGGTTTTCGGTATATAGAGTACCTGTGTTGTTCAAACAACATAAAATTGCATACTTGGTATTAGATTCTTATTTGTATAGAGATATTACTTTCACTTGGTGGTTGAAGAGTTATGTTTGTTTATTTTGTGATCATTTCTCCTCAAGTTATTTTGGTTATGGAAAACATAATAGGGCAGAAAATGGATGTTTTGTTTGGCAATTTCACTTGATTTAGTATGAACAAATTACTATAGAAGCTACTCCTTCAACTTTCACACTGTACGAAAAACAAAAACTTATGTGACTAATAGTTGCAATTTTTTTTCCACTTCCTTTAGCCCATTGCTTGTGATGTTAATCTTCTATAAATAGATTTGGTTGTTTCACAGTAGTATATAGATTTCAGCTCATTTATGTTTTATAATATATAAATATGGAAATTGAAGATTGGTATATGGATTTTCTTATTATTTCATGTTAGAGCTTACTAAATATTGTTTTATAGCCCCCAATTTCTCAAGCAAGGCTATTCTTGAATATGACAAGTTTTGCAAGCCATGGTTCATGTATTCCTTCAAGAAATCTATATAGTTATTTTTCAAAACACATGAAATAGAACACATAAAACACAAAGAAAATGTAATTCACATCAGAATACTTCCAAACTTGACACTAAAAAACTAGACAGGTTCATTGAATTTATAATAAAATTTATGTGCATTCTAAATCAAGTCATTTATGAGGATAGGTAAAAAAATTGCTCAATAGTGTTGGACATTATGCTTGCAAAATCTATGCACTTTGAAAAGGTACTTGGTCTGTGCTGACCAAAGTAGATTGTTGATCTTTGAGCCCTGTATATTATTGATCATACTCCATGAAAGTATAAACCATGAACATTTAGATAGAGTATCCAAAGATTGTTGGGTAATTGAGAGGATTTGGAAATTGCTTGCAAAGATCATCCAAATATTATTGGATAATTTAGATGATTTCTATTGCTTAGTAATGCCAATGACACATGCAAGAACATTTAAGTAGGAAGCTGATATAATTATGCACTCAAATAGAGAAATCCTAGATGCTTATCATCATGGAAAAGTTCATCAACTATAGTGATAAGATTTTTATTCTCTTCTCAACAAGTGAAAAGGTTTTTCTTCTCTTATCAATAGCTAGCTTGTGATTTTTGTTATGGGTAGGGTTGAAATGAATGATTTCTTCAGATGATCTAAATCATATATATCCTCTAACTTAGATATGTTTTGAGCCAAAAATGGGAAACTCTACTATAAAGTGAGTACATGCCACCTCTACAATCTCCACATTATCACCTAGTTCATGTACATGATTTTGTTCTTGTACTATGTATTTTTATATTCACTTTAATAATCCATAAGTTTAGTTCTATCTTCCATTATTCTATAGCAGTATATATATTAGCGTAGTTTCAAAGTAATATATGGATCAATATCCAGAGTAGGTTCCAGCTTCTATTATTGTATAGTCATCTAGATTTACCTAATATTTTTTAATTTCTTCTTTAATTTGATGTTTAGAAATATTTGATTACGTTCCTTTCCAATTGTTGTTCCACTTTGCACAATTATTATTAAGTCTATTTACAATTTCAAAAGATCTTTAAAAAATGACAACAGATCAAATAACATTTTGAACATTTATATTGATCAATGGGATCTAACTACTAGATGGCTTGTAGTGATTCATTATCTAGGTCTCATTGTTAACAATATATTATTACTCATTATTTTGACAGTAAATACTATATAGTTTCAGAGGCAGTGTCATTTTGTTTGCATATTATTATTTTGTGATATTAGGGAAGATATAAGGCTTCCCTTATTATTATTTTATTGCCATTTTTTTGGTCCACACCATAACCCTGTTCTATAGCTTAGAGTGGGTTGAGAATCAACAAGTTTTCCTAGAATGACTGTGTGAGTGGTGAATAGAAACTTTCCAAGAGGAATAGACATTTAAATTGAAATGTGGGAGGGAAAGTGTGTAGTGCCTACTCCTAGTTTACATTTTCGTTATCATTTTCAAACTCTTTTAGGCTAGTTTTATGCTTGATGATTAGTAGCATTATTTTGAGATTATCAGATATTGCTTCATATTCAGTTGATTTTATGATAAGAATAGTTGGTACTCTATACTTCATGTATGCATAATGATTATTACAATGATTTTAGTTATTGATGATTAGCTAGATGGATTATCATATGTGTTTCTTATGGATACTTACCCCATACTACATGTGTATGGTGTGCATGTATGTTTTCTTTATGTATGGCGTTTTTTATGTGGTTAAGGAAGGGAGTTGTAGTCACTTACTAGTCAGGATCTACACGATGCACCACTTCCTACCATTGTCTATTTAGCTTAGTATATATATGTGTTTGTACATGTGTGGATTTTATGCAAATTGTAGGTACTGAGTATCAACTTCCCTAAATTTCTAGTATGAGTGTACCCTATCGCATTATCTCAATGGTAAGAGAGGGGAGATAAATTCTAAAGTCCAAATCCTAATCTTTAAACCCATTTGTCCTAGAAAACTAGGACAAGTATTTGAGTTGATTACCTTCCAAATGCATCGTATGACATAAAATTCATGATTATAACCCCTTAGTTTGATCTTGTATATGTTTTTCTATGATGGGTTTTTGTATTTTGTCCTATTAGTCTTTGGTGATTTTTCTATTAGTTAAGTCAGATTAAATAATTAAATTTTAATGGATAATTATTATGATAATTTAAATATTTAATTGTATTTAACTAATCAAGAAATTAATAAAATAAAAAGAATTAAATTTAAAGATAATATTATAAGTTTAATTTTAGAATGTGATAATATTTATTTAATTTAATAATAATATATTTAGAATTCATTTTTAAATAAATGCTGAATACTGTTATTATTTAAGTTAATAAATATTTAATCAATTAACATTTTAAAAATAAATTAAAAAGTGAAAAAGATATTAATTTATTAAAAAAATTATGATTGCATAAAGTATGCATGAGAATAAAATTTTAGTTAAAAAAGAAGTCAAGTGAATTTAATTAAAATATTTTATATAGCAATAAAGGTGCATGAAAACATTAGAAAGAAAGATAATAAACAGTTAAAGATTGGTAAGCAAGGAGTCCTCTTAGGTGATCAGACAATTAGTGCCCCGAACTTAGGAGAGAACTCCTTATCAACATTGGAGGGTTCATTTTCTAAGAACTAGAAGTTTTGGGAAGGGACCGCAAATTTTTGGAAGAAAGAAGGTTTTGAGAGGAGAAATTTCTCTCACAAATCTTCTTAGTCATAGCGATTTAGCATTAGAGTCCAAGTAGATTCTTGTGATTAATTTGCATAGTTAATTACGTTATTTCTTTTCCTATCTTCTTCATGACTGTGATATGTTTATCTAAATAATTCTTGTAATGAGTATTTCAATTTGAAATTACTGGTATGCATGTAGTTTTCTTCTGCATATGTCGAGATTAAAAGATCTTGGATTTCTTGTTTAGTAATTTTGCAAATTAGATTTAAACTGGGAAGGGTTTTGAAATTTTCAAAAAAAAATTAAAGAGAAAATTAATATGGAAGGAGGTATTTAAAAAAAAAAAAATTTACATATAATTTTTTTATAAAACAAAATCATCAATTTTTTTTTTTTTTTAATATATATATTTTGGAAGGGTGGGGAAACCCCAAACCCCCACCTCCTTTATACCCATCGGTGGTTGTACACTGCTAATGTAGGTACTGCGACAACAATGGTAGAGAGTACCACTATTGTTGTAGGCCCTGTGGCAATAGGCTTGCCGATTTGTAGAAAGGCTAGCAGGCCTTGTAAATATAAAACGCTATTTTTTTATAATGTGATTGAATTTTTAGTTAATGTTTTAAAAAAAAAATGTTTTATTAATAATTTATGATATTAAATTTTTAATTATTAATAATTTTATTAATATTTATAAATTTAATAAATAATTAATAGATAATTAATAAAGATTGATTTATTGTAATTATTAATTAATTTATTTAAATTTATTTAATTAAGTTAAACAATATTGGAAATTATTGAATGAAGTATTGAACTTATTTTATTATTAATTAATGATATTGGTTTTAATTAAATTATAATTTATTTATTTTAAAATTAGTAATTATTATTTTAATAATTTAAATAAATAATTATCCTTAAGTCATTTGGAAAAATAAACTTTAAATTGAATTAGGGTAATTATGCATTTTATTCAAATATAAGAATGGGGTAAATTGTAAGGGTTAAACCATAAATTGTATGTACTCACAAACTTGCATTGAAACTAATAGTTAAACCTTACATTGAACTCAACAATATGTTTTCAAAATCAAACCAAACTATAAAACCTACACTATGTTGTCTGTATGTTGTCTATGTTTTGGGTTTGGGTTGACTAGAGTATTGACCAATTTTAGGACATCTACTAGAGGCTTGGGAGTTCTATGATTGTGGTATTATGATGAATTGATCTTGATCTTTTAACTCAACCATGGTAATGTGTTGGTATGCTCTATGATGAGTGTGATTATATTGTTGGTTATTATTTTCATTGTCATTGTGGGATAGCAAGATGAATGCCATGATATATTTGACTTAACCATTATGAGTCTTCGATCAATATTTTTGGGATACTTTCTAATTGCTCATAGAAAACTGATGGGTATTGTGATTTATCTTTTGATGCTTTCTAGTCACTTGTATAGGATTGAGGTGGTTTACTATGATTCTTTGATTTGTGATTTCATGAGCTTAGGGTAGGTTATCTATATGTAATGTCGGGAAGTGGCTTGCAATGGAGGTTGGGGCCCTAATTGGTTGCCAGGGTAACCTATTATAAGTTGTTTAATAAGTGAAAACACTACACTAAATGAGAGTAAAATGAACCTAATAAGAGTCTTTGTATGTTCTTTCCCATGCCTTGAGTGCTAGTACAAACTAGGATGGGGGTAGAGAGAATGCTTGGTTGCAACCATGCATCGTTAGTATGCCTTGTTAGTATGAGAGGATACTGGTGCTGACTAGGGTCACTAGAGGGTTGGGGTTTTGAGAGACCACCAGAGTAACTCTAGCATTGATTTGTGTCATGACACTTGCCTGCTTACATAATAGGTTTCCTATGTGTCTTTGTGTGCCTCTGGGTCTAGATGTTGGTTTATCTTGGAACCTTTGAGTTAGATTACTTTTAGGGTTTCCTGGACTTAAAGAGTACTTTTGATATTTTGATTGATATTCTATTTGGGACTTGAGACTCTCTCCTTAGCATGGTAGGAGTGGGCCTTTTTAGGATTACCATGCAGTCGGGTGGTAGTGCTATTTACTCTTGCCATTGAGATCTGTTTGTTGATACCATGGCTAGAGTTTCCTTGTTTGCATTTCCTTTCATTCTATTCTTGTGTATTACAATGGATGATTATATCTTTATGATGGATGGTTTCACTTATTGTATTGTACTTTGTATCATGGATTTGAAAGGGATGATGTAATCTACTTTATAAATGTATATTCTTTTAGCCTTTCATACCTTATGACATGTACAGTGGATGATTGAGCATTCCAAATTTTATAGCCAAGTGGCATTCAGAATAAATGTATATTATTTAAATGGACTTTGGACTTTTAATTATTCTTTCATGTGGATGTACTAGCTTCTAACCTATTTTAAATTCTTAATAACATATCTTTGAAATGAACATGCATGCATAGAAACATTAAGCAATCATGAGAAACAAATATGCATCACCACATAATACTTGAGATTTTGGTAACCCAGAAACCCTCCAAGAATAAGAAGGTAAAACTGGGGTGGGGATGATACCCACAAAATTACTGCAGTAATAATGTTTGACCACTTCTGATGATCTGCCCTATTAAAGGTCTGCCCTATTAAAGGCTTTACACTGTATCAATAGTGACTTGGTTAAAGGATTTACAAACACTTTACATGAAGTGTTACCCTGTCAAAAGATCTAATCACCTGTTTAAAGGATCTACAAAATAGTTGTTAAGCTAATCTATCATCATAGGATTTCCTTTCTAATACAATGGCTAAAGAGTATTAGGTATAATAAACCTAATAGCTTACAATCCTTGATTGCTGAATACAGACACTTGATCTAATTTCTTCTGATCTTGATCCTCTAAGATCTAATATTCTTCACTCTAAAAATAGTTTTCCTTCCACACCTTTGTCCCTCTTCATACAATGAGACTTAGTCTTCCTTATAAAGACATGCGAAGACTTAGGGTTAGATGTAGATCTATGATCCATATTGAATCTTTGTTTCCCGCTCCTTTCTTATACTTCTATCATTGGTTGCATGCCTTCTCCATTTTTCTTATTGGCTACATGTAGATTGCATAGGAAATATAAATGATTTGATCTTCTCACTTAAATCCTTTGAGATTCATCATATGTCAGCCATGAAAATGGTTTACATCTGAGTTTGTGAAGTTACAAACTCATATGTTGATTCTAAGTTACTCAGCACTTACAGATTCTTGATGCTCGGCACCTTCTGTAACTCGGCTCCTGTATCATTCCTATCTTGCTTGGCATTGTTTATGACTCAGCACCTAAATAGTGCTCAGCACTTGGATCATGCTCGGCACCTGTAGTCACTCAGCATTTGATCTTCACTTGGCACCTGAAGGTTGCTCGGCACCTGAAGATCACTCGGCACCTAATGGCTTTCTTGACTCGGCACAAGCTGTGGCTCGACATACATAGTGTACTTGGCTTTAATGTAGAAAGTGGTTAAGTGTGTTGGCACTCAAGTGTCAAAACCATTTTTAGACTAACAATCTCTCTCTTTGACATGAGTGTCAAAAACACTTAACTAAGCATTATTTATCTGATCTTATGAGTACATTTACTAATCTCAAAATTATTATAACTCCTCCTGAGTTGATCATGCCTTGTCATGTCATGAATTCTGATGTCTTGTGCCATTATGCCTAATGTTAATGTTCTCTTTAATATATCTTCACAATATTCACAATATTCACAATATTATCTCCCCCTTAGAATATTATCTCGCCCTTTTTGATACGGATGTCAAAGGGTCCTAAATAGTAATGCCATGCTTGGCCAAAAATGTCTTATTTACCTCAAGGAGTATTTGGAGAGATGCATCCCAGTTATTTAAGGCAATATCCAATGACTTTTGTTGGATTGCAAGCTTTGCTACTAGATCAACAAGTCCTTCATGTGTAGAAATGTTTGGATCCTTCTTTAGAACTGTTTCTGTACACATTTTCTCCTTTTGTAATACTTCCAAGTGAGGAGTGATGGAGGCTTGGATTTGCATCAGCTTTTCTTTGATAGTGGCCTCTTTTGCTGATAATGCAGCTAATTCCCTCTGAGTGTGAAGTGTTTGAGAAAATTGCTTTTCACTCTGTGTAGGATCTGAGGGTAGTTGCATGTTGGAGAGCTTTAATTTATTCTCAAGGTTCAAAATTTTTGGATTTATTTCTTGTGTGAACCTGGAAAAGTCACACAATTTTTTATAAAGGGAAAATATGTTCCCTAATACACTCTTTACATTTTCCAATTTCTTAGCTAGGTCAGCCTATCCCAAAATTATGTTATTAGCTATTTTCTAGTTGACTTTGCCTACAAACTTCTTTTTTGACCATTCCATTAGTTTAACATTAGTATAATGGTCTTCATTATTCACTTGGTCAACTATATTAGATAGTTGCCCAAGTATTGGCCTATTTGCATCTAGAGGTTGAAGACTAAAAGCATCCATGAATATATCTTTTATCTCATTCATTGCCTACTTGTATTTGTAGTCTTTCCTCATTGCCTCTTGCCTCCTTCTCTTATCCAATGCACTCTGTATTTCATTCATCTTTTCCTCATTTAGAGTGCTTGAATCATAATAGGGTATTTTAATTTCTTCATCAAGCTTAGGAGTACCATAATGAATGGTCCTGGCTACCCTAGTAGAGCTTGAGCTTGGTGTACTGACATGTAAGGTCATCGTTTCAGTACTCAGCTTATGATTGGGTCTGGTGGGAGTTCCTATTTTTGGTAACTCAACCAAAGTTTGTATTGCAGACTCCTCTTTATCTTGTGTTTCTTCTTTGTCCTCTTCTTCTTGCTTGGCTTCTTCTTGTGTCACTGCTGTTGGAGGTATACTTGTTGTCTGAACTGTTATTCCTGTGACTACCTCTATTGTTGCACTCGGCTCCTGATGAGCTTGAATGGCTATTCTTGGTGGTGATGGAGGTGGTAGAAATGTAAGCCCAATAGTTTGAATGATTTGAGGTGGTTCTTGTGGTGACACCTTGGCTTCTTTGAGTTTGTCTACTAAATTTTGGAGATTATCCACACTGACCAATATAGGACTCGTACATAATTGCGCTTATAGAGTTGTTTGGTCCAAGATCTTAGTAAGATCCTCCATAGTTAATGGATTGATGTTTTGACATGTGGTATCAACAACATCCTTAATCTTTATGATCTCTGCAGGTGTGGTAGTAGAGTGAGGCAGGCTAGGAGGTGAAAGTTGTGTGTCTTGTACACTTTGTTGTTCATTAGTACCTTTGTCTTCATCTTTCCCTTCCTCCTCTCTTTCTTTCTTGTTTTCCTCTTCTTCAACCTTTTTCTCTTCTTCTGTCTTCTCTTCTCTCCTCTTCCTTCACTCCTCAGGTTTAGCAGCAACTTCCTCTTTGTATTCCTCTTCAAGGAAATCTTCAGTTGTCTTGTACAAGTTTCTCCAAACTCTTGTAGTTCTCTGTACAACTTCTTCAATTTTGTTTTGTAGGATGGAGAATGCCTTATATTTAGGTGTAAACCTTTTACTATGCCTTTTGACTGCTTGAGTTACCTGTTCCTTTGCTAAATCAGGTAGTAGGTTTGCTAAGGTTGATTCCCTCATCTCTTTCTCCATCATTAGACAAAAATGCCATATGTCTTCTATAGTTTTAGACAATTCCTTTGGCAATTGTCCATCTAGTTCAAGAGGTGTATACTTGAACTGTGCCATTAATGCATAGACTGATTCTTCTATGCTATTTTGTTCCTCTCTATTAAACTTATTGAAATCAATCTTTTTCATTTCACTTAAATCTCCATTACTAATCTTCTCACACAATATATCAACTAAAGATTTAGGAGGATGACATACTCTTTCAGTCTGATCTTCTTCATTAGTATCAGGTTGGGCCACATATCTTTTCCTTTTCTTTGGCTCTTCCACCTTTTTGACTATGTTCTTCTTCTTTGTGGCTTCCTCTTTGGCCTTTTGGGTAGAGGCCCTTGTTGTAG
Organism: Cupressus sempervirens; assembly: GCA_028749045.1. NCBI lineage: Eukaryota > Viridiplantae > Streptophyta > Pinopsida > Cupressales > Cupressaceae > Cupressus > Cupressus sempervirens. The sequence goes on along the minus strand of CM053792.1, from coordinate 658,790,070 downwards.
CTCTAGTTGTTGGCTTCTTGGGCATTTGCATAGTAGCTTTCTTTGGTGAAGGCTGAGAAGTAGGAGGTGTCTTTGTCTTTCTTTTGATGACTCTACCTTTGATGGGTGCTTCCTTGGTTTCTGCTTCCTCGGCACTCTCATCTTTCTCTTCAAGTGGCTCTTGTTCTGGCTCACCTTCTTCTCCTCCTTCACTAATCTCTTCTACTTCGCCTACTGCACTTGATTCTTCAACACCAAATTTCTTCTTTAACTTCTTTACCAGCTTGTCCTTTTTCTTTACTATTGTGGCTGTCTTGAGTTCTATAACAACGCTTGATTTGATAGTGTCAAATGTTCCAAATGCCTTGGTAGATTTGTCCATTTCCTCTTAAAGTAATGTTGTGATGGCTGCAGAACCTTGGTCAACATCAAGCTCATATCCCAATAGTCTAAGCCATCTTATTCTTGGAAGGATTGCTTGAATGTAAGTATAATCAATATCAACAAGAAAACATATGTCATTTACATGCTTTTCTACTAGTGAAACTGGTATCCTCATTCTTTTCTTCATTGCATTTTTGAAATCATCAAAATAGATAGACATTTGATCATCAAAGTTATCTCCCATTTGCGCAATGAAATCATTAATTTGGTCAACAATTGTTCTATTCTGACTCTAGTTAATTTTTCCAAATGAAGGGAATTCCTTCATTAAATAGAAGAACATACAAACCAACACTGAACCAAATTTACACTGTGCTCCCTTGGACTTTCTAATAGCCCCAAGATTTTTATTGATTTGTTGCAACAAGAGCTCTGCAAGGTCATAGGTGTGGTCTTTCTTTACAAGCTTATGTGCCACATCCACTGCTATGCAGGGTACACTATTTAACCTGTTAGATTGATAAAACTTATGTGATATGATTCTTACAGCAAAGTATAGAAGGGGATCAGTTATGGTATCTATAGTCATGCCTCTATTGTTCCATTTTGCACCAGTGTTCTTCTCAATTATTTCCTTCTTTTCACTTCTCAATGTCTTTGGCCGATCTAGGGTTGGAAAACTTGTAACCCTATGAACCATTTTCTTGGTAATTTTGACTAGTCCTTGTTCTAACTAGAATGATCCATCATGGATTCTACTAAGTATTATGCATATCCATTCATTTTTTAATATGATTGGAAAAACTAGGGCTTTGGTTAAACCCTTCATTTCTATAACAAAAAACTCATCTTTCAAGATACCATTTTCACAAAGTTTGTCATAGGCATTAAAGATTTCCAAATCTCCTATGGCTCCTATTTTACAATTATAGCACTTTTTCACATCCTGAACCATAACGACTTTTTCATGGATGGCGGATAGGGCACCAACGGGATCACTTTTGTATGCAACTTTTTGTATAGGTCTAAACTCAGGTTGCTTAACCTCATTGCTGACAAGTTGAATCTCATGGCTCACTATCCCTTGGGTCATTTTTGAACTAGACACCATTTATATTTGAACTAGGGTTTAACGATTAAAGAAAACTTCTCAAACTATAAAACTTGGCACCTGAGGGAAATACCTGGATAAATGCTTAGGTCGCTTGGGTAGATGCTGAATCGTTGGTTGAAAGCTTGAAAATCGCTTAGTTGTGCTCAAGGTAATCGCTCTTCATTTGAATGTCTCAAGAATGAATCAATTTTTACTTTTCAGTGACAAAAGAAACTTTTCATTTAATGCATTTTAGTACCTACACCTATCACTCAGCTTCCAAATGTTTTTCAACTCAGCATCCACTCGATAGCTATACTTACTCAGCATCCAAGGTAGTTTCACTCGGCATCCAAAGACAACTCGGCATCACCTTTCAAGTTTAGTCTTAGCATCTTGTCTCATGAAAATTCGTACTTTGCAGTGCTTCTTCATGGTTTAGGGCTGATGTGTGATACTTCCTTATGTATTAGCCCTATAGGCTTATCTTGTGATTAGTTAGATGAGAAATGATCACTTGACCTCATGGGTGAAGCGACCCTTTCATAGGATGTACTTGATCCATCCTTTTTCTACCATGTCTTCTTCATGTTTTTTCTTATGTTTTCCACATCAATCTTTTATTTTCCCTTATTTACTTTAGTATTGGGTACCTTGGCCTTTGTTGGACAGTTTTTGCTGACATTTCCAGTTTTCAAGTAACTGAAGCAAGTAGTTTGGTTCAACCATCTTTTATAGTTACCCTTGAAATGTGTTCTTATGCAATTCTAGGGTATATGTCCATACTCTTGACAATAGTGACAACTATACCTGGTGTTATAATCCCAATGGTAGTGACCTTCATTCTCTTTTGCTAGTTGATTTGATGTCCACATAGGCTTTGATCTGCATTCAAATTCCCTATGTCCATATTTCTTGTAATTATGACAATGTCCATTAAATCTTTGTGTCCTTGGGACTTTGGATCTGCAATCTTGTGTCATATGTCCTTGCATGTTGCATTTGTGACAGTAACTCTTGCTTTTGGATGTGTTTGGCTGGTAGATCCTTCTAGTCCTACAAACATTAGCAGTATGTCCCTTTTTATTACAATAATGACAAATGGGTTTAGAATCTTTACCTTTGTCACTTCTTTGCTCAACACTCTTTGATGATTCACCAACTTCAGTGCTGTTGTACCCAAGTCCTAATGTATCATGGGTAGATCTTGGGGATTTTAGCAACTGTTCAAAGTACTCTATGGCTTCACTTGACTTGTTGAGATTCTCTACCATTTTTTTTTCTTTGTTCAATTCATTCTGTAGTTGTTCATTCTGCATCCTCAAAGTAGAGATCTCAATATCTTTCATATTAAGTTCATGATGAAGGTTCATTATTTGGGCAAGTGTATCCATTTGCATGTTTGAGATCCTTGTTAATTCAATACATTTTTCTTCCAGTCTATTTGCAAGATTCCTTTTGTCATCTTCCATCATGACTTTGTCCTCAACTACTCTTTTCTTTTGTTCAGTGATTTCACATAACATTATGGCCTATGATTCATGTTCCATCTTGAGTGATCTTATCTCTTCTGCTTGAACTTTGTTTGTCTCCATTAGTTCTGCTATTGCTGCATCAAACTCTTTAGTGTCTCCATTGGCAAATAGTTTTGTGGTATCTATCTCCTTTTGGTTTGTATCAATTTTAGCTATGGCTATATCCTTTCTTCTTTTCAAGGATTATCTTAGTTGCTCTGTTGCTTCCTCTACTTTGTGTAGAGCCAGTTGCACATCAATCACTTGATTATCAATAATCTTTCCAAGTTTGAAGACTTCCATATTCAGACCTTTTTCTCCAAGCTGTTAGACTTCTTCTTGTGAGAACCTCAGAGCTCTGATACCAATTGTTATTATATCTTATTGGAAATAATGCTTTTGAGAGGGGGGGGGGGGGGGGGGTGAATCAGAAGTACTAGCTTCTAACCTATTTTAAATTCTTAATAACATATCTTTGAACTGAACATGCATGCATAGAAACATTAAGCAATCATGAGAGACAAATATGCATCACCACATAACACTTGAGATTTTGGTAACCTAGAAATCCTCCAAGAATAAGAAGGTAAAACTGGGGTGGGATACCCACAAAATCATTGCAGTAATAATGTTTGACCACTTTTGATGATCTGCCCTGTTAAAGGCTTTACATTGTATCAATAGTGACCTGGTTAAAGAATTTACAAACACTTTACATGAACTGTTACCCTGTCAAAGGATTTAATCATCTATTTAAAGGATCTACAAAATAGATGTTAAGCTAACCTATCACCATAGGATTTCCTTTCTAATACAATGGCTAAAGAGTATTAGGTATAATAAACTTGATAGCTTAAAATCCTTGATTGTTGAATATAGGCACTTGATCTGCTTTCTTTTGATCTTGATCCTCTGAGATCTAATATTTTTCACTCTGAAAATAGTTTACCTTCCACACCTTGGTCCCTCTTCATACAATGAGACTTAGTCTTCCTTATAAATACATTAGAAGACTTAGGGTTAGATGTGGATCTACAATCCATATTGAATCTCTATTTCCTGATCATTCTTTACACTTCTATCATTGGTTGCATGCCTTCTCCATTTTTCTTATTAGCTGCATGTAGATTGCATAGGAAATATAAATTATTTGATCTTATCACTTAAATCCTTCAAGATTCGTCATATGTTGGCCATGAAAATGGTTTACATATGAGTTTGTGAAGTTACAAACTCATATACTGATTCTGAGTTACTCAGCACCTACAGATTCCTGATGCTCGACACCTTTTGTAACTTGGCTCTTGTATCATTCCTATCTTGCTCGGCATTGTTTATGATTTCACACCTCAATATTTCTCGGCACTTGGATCATGCTTGACACCTGTAGTCACTTGGTGTTTGATATTCACTTGGCACCTGAAGGCTTCTTAGCACCTGAAGATCACTCGGCACCTGATGGCTTTCCTGACTCGGCACAAGCTGTGGCTTGGCATACATAGTGTACTCAACTTTAATGTAGAAAGTGGTAAAGTGTGTTGGCACTCAAGTGTCAAAACCATTTTTAGACTAACAATTCTAGCTATCAAGAATGCAACTTCTTGTGTGTTGTAGAAGTTTATATAATTATGTGATAATTTATGTATTTTTATAAATATAGATATTTTATATTACTTTATGTAAAAAATTTAAGGAAAGGTACTTTGCTCTATTTTAGGAAGCTAAGAACTTGAGGAAGAACAATTTGTAGTGGAGGAACAACAAAAACATCAATGTGGACACATTCTTTTCTATGAACCAAAATGACATGTATTGCCATGAACTGGTCAAGTGCACTAGAAACCAAGCTAGGATCAAATATAGGTTAATACATTTTTTGATATAGAATGCTAATTCTATCAACAAGAAACTATGATTCTCATTGTTAAGAATGAATTTAGAAAATTTTATGAAGCCGCCAATAGAAATGAAACCATCTTCAAGTCTATGATAATTAATCAAATGATGTTGATCCTACATTTTAACTAATGGCTATTTTATTTTTCTCTATAATATGATATTCATAGACATGACTAGTATATTTTCCCCTGCAATATTTATAATAAAAAGAGTTTCCTTATTAAGTATCAGTTTGTTTTTGCTAATATAATGACACACCATTACTAGAAGATACCATGAATAGTGATTAAGTATATTTGCAATCATTATGATAAGAGCATATTTTCTTATTGCTCTTAATAGTAAGTGCTAACAAAATCTTATTAAGTGTCAATTTGTTTTTGCTAATATAATGAGATGTCATTACTAGAAGATACCATGAATAATGATTAAGTATGTTTACAATCAATATGATGAGACTACATTTACTTATGGCTCTTAATAACAAGTGCTAACAAAATCTTATTCTTGAAAAGTTATTAGATTTTTTCAGGGCATTGACAAGGAACAACTTGGATTCTTTTAGTATAAAGCATAGATTATTTTCTTATTTTCTTAAAACTATGGTTCCAATCAAAATGTTGTTTTCCTATTTTCTTAGAAGATCAATCATATCATTAAATATTTTTTTTTTTATCTATGCTTTGAATTATATCTAATATTCATCATCAAAATGAGGAAATAATGAGTATAGAATTATGGATATGAACCTCACTATTTAGTAATCATTATTTTTGTTGTAATCTAATTGAAAAAGATCATTGTATGAAAGATATTGTTGCTACAGAATGTGTTCAATCATTATTTTGTCACTGATGTCAAACCTGCTATTTTCTGTGATGGAAATTGCTTATAAGATCCAAGCACTATCATTTAGTTGATTGATGAAGAATCAATCAGATGTAACAAAAGCATCTAAGGGAAAGGTTGAGTTATGGTTTTGTAATGAAGTGCAAAGATCAATTAAGAAAATGATAAAGTGATGTATTGACAATATACTTGAAGATGAATAGGTTGGCTACACTTAGAAACTATAGAAGAAGAAGTCGTAATATGACTGTCTACAAAGCTTGATTAAATTCATCAGAGGGAGTTGAGCAAGCTAGTTCAAGCTAAGAAAATTGTCAACAAGTGTCAAGTGAAGATCAAGTGCTGAGTTATGTTCATGTGTCGAGCATTAGAAAGTCAATAAGTGTTGAACTACTGCATTATTTGAAAAGTTGAAGATTCACCTGATCTAAGTCGACATGGTTGTTATCTAGAATTTTGTGGACTAGATAGAAGATAAGAATGATGGGCTGGTGGCATAGATTTTTTATGTAAAACATTTTTGGGTGAATACAATTGGATTCTAGACAAAGTTTCTAGATAAAAATGAGATATGGGATAGATACATTGTATCCTACCTAGTCTATTGAAATCCAAAAATTGGAGAAGGAGAATTGAGTAGGAAAATTATTCTAGATTTCTATTTAAGGAGTCATAAGGTCATGAAGAGAAAGGTGGGTCAAGTATGAAAGCATGAAGTGCTAAAGAAGGTGCTAAGGAGGAAGAAAGAACAGAAACTTTGTTTCGATAGGTGACCATAGAGATGATTGCATTGGTATGATGAGCAAGAAGACATGTTGTGATGATAGCCAAGCAAAGGATTGAACTGAAGTATGATCTAAAATCTGCAAGATATGTTGTGAGGTGTATCAGATCAAAAGCCCTTATTGTTACTCTTTAGCAATTGTAACAGTTAGTATAAATCCTATGGACTTAGATTTTTTTAATAGACATGTTGTAAATCCTTTAATAGGGTGACATTCCAAGTGAATGTTCCAAAGTCCTTTGACTAGGCCCACTCCTAATAGTGTGGTTAAATCCTCTAACAAGGTCACATTTAACAGTGTGTTGTAAGACTTTAACAGGGTAGGCCTTTAATAGGGCATCACTTCAGAAGAGTGAAAATTGGGTAGCATGTTACTGGTGGTTTTTTCCAAATTGGGTTTCCACATAAATCACTCTGTCATGTGTTGATTTGTTGTAACTTGCTAAGATGGTTGTTTTAAGCTTGGATGCATGAATAGTTTAATGGGCTCACTATAATTAGTGAAAAAGTATTATTAGGGAATTTAGACCTTGGATTAATGATTCACCCCCCATCTTAGTTATTCTAAAACATTTCCAACAATTGGTATCAGAGCTTTGCTGTTGGTTTAGTTTAAAGGAACTAGAAGGAGAAAAGATCAAAATGCCTAAAAGAGAAGTTCCCAAGCTCAACAAAGACAACTTTGTTGCATGAAAAAGTTTGATGAAGCTGCATCTTGGATCCATAGGTGATCATGCCCAAAATTCAATTTTTACTGAACATGTTGATCCAACTGGTACTCTTACTGTAGAAGATTTGAAGAATAAACAAGAACACAATCAGACAATGCTGGAGATTGCTTCTGCACTCAACTATGCTAAATTCGATGATATCAAAAGATGTAACACTACATTCAAGATGTGGAAAGCCCTATCAGACATTTATTGAGGAGATCAGAATGTCCAAAGAGAAAAAAGAGAAAGATGACATGAAAATGGAGGAAAGTGAGAATGTTGCTCAATAAGCCTCTAGAATAAAGGAAGTGGTAAGTGCAATAAGATGATGATACTGTTAATAGTAAGTTCTTAAGAACCTTTCTCCCTATCTGTGCTATTAGAGTATCAGCTATAAAAGAGCTAAGATGTGTACCAGGAAATAATCTAAGCTTTGAAGGTATAGTGGGTGGACTTACTGCATTTGAGTTATCTAACTTTGACAACTACAGACCTGAGAATGTTGAATCTACTTTCAAGGCCAAGCTATCATTGAAAGATACTGAATAGGTGAAATCAAAGAAGGGAAGAAAGATGAAATATGTATCTAGTGATAGTAGCACTGATGAGGAAGATGTGGAACAATTGGAAGCATTACTGGCTAGAAGATTTCACATAGGCAAAGGAAAATTCAAGGGTAAGTTGCCTATCATTTGTTTCAATTTCCATGAAGCAAGACATATTGCTGCAAGGTGTATTCAGAAAGAGGATTACAAGGAAGGTAGCAAGTACAAAAATAGAAGAGAAGATGATAAGAGAGATTACAAAGACAAAGGCAAGAAGTGATGTATTGCTGAAGAGGATTCTGATGATAATGATGATGAAGTTGTTTATGTGGCCATGAAGGACCAGTCTAATAAAGAAGATCCTATAGCATTGGTAACATGTATGAACAAGAATGATAGATGGATCATAGATAGTGGGTGCTCACATCATATGACAGGAGACAAAAGTAAGTTTTTAAACTTTATTTAGTATGATGGAAATAGTGTTAGATTTGGAAATGATGCTCCATGTCAAATCAAAGGAAAAGGCTCCATTAAGCTTACAGAAAAAATTTCATGTGATAATGCATACTTTGTTGAAGTACTAAACTACAATTTGTTGAGTGTCTCACAGTTAGGCAATGTAGGGTGCAAAGTAGAATTTGGAAACAAAATTGCAAAAATCTATGATACTGATGGTAAATTGATAGGAAAAGGAGATCAAACAAGAAGTAATCTATTTTATCTTGATATGGAAAATGCTTCTTGTTTTGCTGCAAAATTTGATGATGTGTGGTTATGGCATAGAAGGCTATGTCATGTCAACTTTGATAATCTGGTTAATATCAGCAAATAAAGAAAGTCGGAGGTTTACCTAAACTGAAGAAGCCTAACAACATCATGTGCAAACAATGTCAGCTAGGAAAGATGACTAAGTCAAGTTTCAAGAGTAAAAACTATACATCTAAAGAAGTACTTGAGTTAGTCCATACTGATTTATGTGGTCCAATAGAAGTGCAAAGCTACAAAAGAGATACATATGTAATGTTGTTTGTTGATGACTATTCTAGGATGATGACTGTTATGTTCTTAAAGCAAAAATTTGATGCTTTTCAAATGTATAAGTGGTATGTGGCTAGAGTTGAAAAGGAAATAGGAAAGAGTTTGAAATGCCTAAGATCAAACAGAGGTAGAGAATTTACATCAAACAAATTTGATATATTTTGCAATGACAAAGGAATCAAGAGACAAACATCAGCTCCTAGAACTCCCCCACAAAATGGAATTGCTAAGAGAAGAAATAGATTTTTGATTGACTATGCTAGAGCATTGATGATGGAAAAGACTGTTGCTCTGAAATATTGGAGAGAAGCTATAAGTGTAGCATTCACACACTGAACCGAGTACAAGTCAAGAAAGGTACAAATGCAACACCTTTTGTGGTATGGTCACTCACCCAATGTACAAAATTACAAAGTATTTGGTTGCAAATGCTTTATCCTTAAAGATACTAGAAATAGAAAATTTGATGCAAAAAGTGATGAAGGCATATTCCTTTCTTACTCCACTAGAAGTAAAGCATATAAGTGTTTAAATACTAACACTAACAAAATTGTGGAAAGTGCAAATGAAAATTTTGATGAGCATACAGAAGTCCAAGTTGAAGAACCAAAGAAATTAGATGAATATAGAACCTTTGTGTATTCTTATGAAGGAATTCCTATTGATTAGAATGCTATCAATCAAATTGGGATTCAACAAAAAAATTTAGTTGCAGCTGAGTCACAACCAGTGAATGTTGAGCTACATTCAGAAGCTGAGTTGCAGAATGAAGAAAATGCACATTCTAACTCTGAAATCAGTACACATGGAAGAGATGTAGAACTACCTAACAACATCGTGCATAGTGACCCTGAATTTGAAAGATCAAACATGGAAACAAGGACAGAACCGAGATTATCCATATATGTGAAGAGACATCACCCTGTTGAATAGATAATTGGTGACAAAGATGCAAGACCAATGACAAGGAATAGACTAAGAAATGAATCATGTCTGTTAAGAAAATTTGAACCTAAGACAGTGTATGATGCATTACAAGATGGTGACTGGTATAAAGCTATGGAAGAAGAGATTGATCAAATAAAGAATAACACAACTTCGAGTTTAGTTCCCAGACTAGCTGACAAGAATGTGATTGGCACCAAGTGGGTATTCAGAAACAAGCTAGATGAGAATGGTGAGATTAATAGAAACAAAGCCAGACTAGTATGTAAGGGTTATGCTCAAGAAGAAGGATTAGACTATGGGGAAACATTTTCCCCTATTGCTAGAATGGAAGGAGTAAGAACTTTACTTGCATATGCTACATATAAAGGTTTTAAAGTCTATCAGATGGATGTAAAGTCTGCTTTTCTGAATGGTATATTGGAAGAGGAAGTCTATATTGAACAACCAGAGGGATTTGTTGATGAGAACAATAGGGATATGGTTTGTAAACTACATAAGGCACTCTATGGTTTGAAACAAGCACCTAAAGCATGGTATGAGAGACTTCACAAATATCTTGTCAAGATAAGATTTGAGAAAATAGTTGACAGCAGTAATCTGTATATCAAGGAAGAGAAAGGTAAAGATGTTTTGATATCTAAGATCTTTGTTGATGATATAATATTTGGAGGAAAAGATGTTCTATGCTTCGTTGATTAGATGAAACATGAATTTGAGATGTCAATATTTGGAGAGATCAATTTTTTTTTTGGATTACAAGTACATCAATTTAAAAATGGTATATTTGTAACCTAATCAAAATATATCAAGGAACAAAACTTTTGTTTTAGATGAATCAAAACAAGTGAGTACACCAATGGCAACATGACATAAGTTATCTAAGAATGATGATTCAGCTGAAGTAAACTAGATAGTGTACAGATCCATGATTGGAAAGCAACAATATGTTGTACACAGTAGACTAGATATTGCTTTATCTGTTGGAATAGTGGCAAGATTTTTTGCAAACCCAAGAGAAAATCATCCTATGGTTGTCAAGAGAATAATGAGGTATCTAAAAGGTACAAATGATTTTGGTTTGTACTACAAGAAGACTGAAAATTTTGATTTGAAGGCCTACACCGATGTAGATTGGGGAGGTAACATAGATGATAGAAAAAGCACCAGTGGAGGAGAAATTTTCTTAGGAAAAAGATTAGTCACCTGGACCAGTAAAAAGCAAAGTTGTACATCACAGTCCACAACAGAAGCTGAGTATGTTGTTGCTGCTATAAATTGTACCAATATTGTGTGGATCAAGCATCTAGTGAAAGGAATGAAGGAAGAAATAATTGAACCTATGATACTTTATTGTGATAACACAAGTGCTATCAACATATCAAAGAACCCTGTGATGCATGCCAAAACAAAGCATATTGCAATCAAGTATCACTATGTAAGAGAATTGGTGGAAGACAAGCAAGTGAAGATGGAATATATCAATACAAAAGAACAAACTGCTGACATCTTCAAAAAACCATTACCTAAAGATGCATTTGAATATCTTAGAGGTAAGTTAGGGGTGATACCCCTAACCATGGCTACTTAAGTAACAACAAGACTACCCTGCATCAAATGAGTTGATTTTTCAAATGATATAAGTTGATGTAGAGGGTACTTACTTTAGGTTTAGTTTGAAGTAATCAAAGTACTGACATTCCAAACAAGTCACAAGCAAGGTGGTAGAGGGAGATATTGGAAGTTCTTGTAAATGGTACACATGCATGATAAGATGCTAAAATAATGTGTCTTTGGCATTGTTGTCAAAGAGGGAGAAATAGCAAAAATTGATCAAATCTAGAAAAGAGGGAGAAATAGCTATAATTGGTCAAATCCTTGAAGTAGAGAAATAGTAGAAACTAATCGGATCATGAAGTGAAAAGGACAGGAGATATGAAAGGGAGGAGCAAAAGCAAAGAAAGAAATCAATATGACAGATCTCAGAAGGAGCAGCTTAGGAGATTCAGTCAATAGATAGATCTGAAGGAATAAGATCAGAGGGAGATACAAAAGTCAACAAGTTTTCTTTTTGGCATTTGACTTACTGTTTTAGCCTAGTTAGAATTTTGTTAACTTGGTTGATCAGTCAGCTTTGGTTTGGTTGATCAGTTTGGTTTGCCATCAATGCTAAAGAGAGAGATTGTTGTAATCTGATTGAAAAAGATCATTGTATGAAAGATATTGTTGCTATAGAATGTGTTCAATCATTATTTTGTCACTGATGTCAAACCTGCTATTTGCTGGAATGGAAATTGCTTATAAGATCCAAGCACTATCACATAGTTGATTGATGAAGAATTAATAAGATGTAACAAAAGCACTTAAGGGAAAGGTTGAGTTATGGTTTTGTAATGAAGTGCAAAGATCAGTTAAGACAATATTAAAGTGATGTATTAACAATATACTTGAAGATGAAGAGGTTGGATATACTTAAAAACTGTAGAAGAAGAAGTCATAATATGACTATCTATAAAGCTTGATTAAATTCATTAGAGGGAGCTGAGAAAGCTAGTTCAAGCCGAGCAAATTGTCAACAAGTGCTGAGTGAAGATCAAGTGTTGAGTTAGGTTCATGTGTCAAGCATCAAAAATTCAATAAGAGCTGAGCTATTGCATTGTTTGAAAATTTGAAGATTCGCTTGATCTAAGCCGACATGGTTGTTATCTAGAATTTTGTGAACCAGATAGAAGATAAGAATGATGGGCTGGTGGCATAGAATTCTATGTAAAACATTTTTGGGTGAATACAACTGGATTCTAGATGAAGTTTCTAGATAAAAATGAGATGTGGGATAGATACATTATATCCTACCTAATCTATTGAAACACTAAAATTGGAGAAGGAGAATTGAGTAGGAAAATTATTCTAGATTTCTATTTAAGGAGTCATAAGGTCACAAAGAAAAAGGTGGGTCAAGTATGAAAGCATGAAGTGTTGAAGAAGGTGCTAAGGAGGAAGAAAGCACAAAAACTTTGTTTCGATAGGTGACCACATAGATGATTGCATTGGGATGATGAACAAGAAGACTCAAGGAAATGAAGCTTGAGAGGAAGACAAGCTGTCAAAGCCACAGTGATTAAAGCCAAGCAAAGGATTGAACTGAAGTATGATCTAAAGTCTGCAAGATATGTTGAGAGTTGTATCAAATCAAAAGCCCTTATTGTTACTCTCTAGCAATTGTAACAATTAGTATAAATCCTATGGACTTAGGTTGGTTTAATAGCCATGTTGTAAATCCTTTAACAGGGTGACATTCCAAGTGAATGTTCTGAATTCCTTTGACCAGGTGCACTCCTAATAGTGTGGTGAAATCCTCTAACAAGGTCACATTTAACAGTGTGTTGTAAGCCTTTAATAGGTTAAGCCTTTAACAGTGCATCACTTCAAAAAAGTGAAAATTGAGTAGCATGTTACTGGTGGTTTTTCCCAAATTGGGTTTCCATGTAAATCACTGTGTCATGTGTTGGTCTTGCATGTTTTATTCCTACATGTTGATTTGTTGTAACTTGCTAAGATGGTTGTTTTAAGCTTGGATGCATGAATAGTTTAATGGGCTCACTATAATTAGTGAAAAAGTATTAATAGGGCATTTAGACCTTGGATAACTGATTCACCGCCCCCCCCCCCCCCCTCGCACTTATTCTAAAATATTTCCAACATATTTTTATCATTTTAATGATAATTCACTGGGCATTAGTTTAAACATATGGATTGTAAATATATATATAGTTTAATCCATAAAACTTGCATTGAAATTCCACATTTTTTCTAAAAAATGTTTGAATAAAATTTTACTTTTTCCAATATTATGTTAGCATTTTTGTCAAAAATATTTCTATAATCAGAATGAAGAATGGATTGTACAAGAGAATATTGTGATACTAGAAACTACTAGAAACAAAATTTGGAAATTCAAAAAACAAAAGAAAGTGAAAGAAATACCTCCACCTGCACTCTCGATGATGAATTCCAATTGTTTAGTAGCTGACTTTTCTTCAATCCTCACTACAAGGTAGATCAATGAAATAATTTTACTTGTTATCTTCATAAATATTTCATTAGGCATGTGTGCAAAATAGAATAACATTAAATTTTTCTACAAATGTTAATAGATTTGTTATGTGCTCATGAAATTGAATTATTTCAAATGAACCCACTAAAAATAAGATTTTTTTGAATGTGAAGACTCTGAACTACATTTCAAAGTGATGACTAAAAGGGTTAGTAGAGAAGAAGAAACAACAGTCGGATTGTGAAGAATCTTTAAAGCAGTGATGTATCTATGTTGTTGGTCTCCTTCATAAAATGTTTATATTTTCAATATAGAACTATGCCTCTCTCCATAATTGTAAATTATCTTTTCACAACCCACTAGAAGCAGAGATGTAAGGGTATACATATGATTTTCCATATTCCAATTTAGTCAGCCCCAATTTTGTAAATGTTTTGTTTTGTTCTTTTAATGACCATATTATTAGACTAGTAATGCAAAGATTCCCTTAGACTTCACAAATCAAAGAAATAAGAGGAAAATGATGAGAAATCTACAACTTACGTGTTGATTTATTGAAAAGATTGCAACCCAAAAGAATGTTCTTGGGAAGGATGTGGGAAAGGATGTGCATTTCCATGTGTTACAAAAGGCTAGGTATCCGTGAGTTTTTAGATCTATTGGATATAGATTATAATATCATAATTTTCACTAATTTCTAAAGCAGTTGTGGAGACTTGATCCTAGACAAACTTGATGTAAACCTTCATATAAAATAGTGGATTCTCATATATTCCTATAGGAGACCTAAGCTTTTCTTGATTTTAGTATGAAATATTTCATTTTAGTGAACCATAATCTTATTGTGTTTCAATGTCAGCCTGGAAATGGGATTTTAATGAAGAGGTTCCAAGGTGATTTAAATGATAGAGAGATTTACAAGTTACTAGACTTTTGTTATGTTGTAGCCATGTGCAAGAACACAAGAAAAGCTATTTCTATCTACTTGAGTTTACCATCACCATTGAAAAAGGGTGAAAAATTGAAAGCAAAGAGTAAAAGATAACTTTGTTTCTAGCAAAGATAAGTATATTTATTTTTTACCTTGGCTACATTTCTTGTAAATATACCCCAAGTTCCTCCTTTATACACGTTTTACCAAAAAAATTACTTATCAATTTGATAAAACCGTTGCCAAATAAATTATGCGATAAGAAAAGTTGCAGATTTCTACCACTTAGCGATATCACTCGAAAGGCCCAAAGTTCTAATCCCAAGCAAGTCTTTTGGTCAAACAATAAAGGATGCAACTCAAACCTGTCAAACATCTATGATGGCAACTCAAACTACAAACCATATGAGAAATTCCATATAAATATAAATTACTTCAAAATGTGGACACCAAATCTCTAATGGCAACTCAAAATACAAATGTAAACTTAAATTGCAACAAATGTCATAAGATGTCCTCCTTTTTCCATATAAATTGCTAAAACAAAACCAAAAATAAAAATAACTAGAGTTACATGCAGATACTAATAAATTACATCAAGCAAACACAAAGGACGTTCCCAAAAAATTCAACTATTTTCTTGATATTTTTATGAAAATATATAGAAATAAAAATCAAGTGTTGGTTTAGTTTTGTTGGTATTCATGAGGCTTTTATGAGTCAAGAGGAGTCAGTTAGCAATAATTACCCTATTCTTACTTTAGGCCAACTACATGGATAGAAGGGCTCAAGGAGTCAAACATTTTGGTCAGAATGAGCTCTGACATGTCTAGTCCAAGTGGAAAGATCAATATTTCATGATCTAATAGTGGAGTATTGAAGTGCCATGATGAAGATTATTTTTCTTGAAGTTCTTGTTTCATCTACTTCTATATAAGGGGATTGATCAATGGAAAATTCTACTTCTTACCTCAAATGGCTCCCATGTATGTAGAGCACATCCAACCAACTCCTTCGGCCAAAAAGGAAAATGTGATGCCCCTTTTTTATTTTTTTCTATTGAACTTGATTTGGTCAAAATTTTGACCAAATTGGGAAACCCTAATTTTGGTCAAAATTTTGACAAAATCGAGAAAAAAACAAAAAAAGAAGAATTCATAGGCTAATATGACCTTTAGTCAAAAATTTAGGTCAAAAAAAAGGGGAAATGTATTAGTGAGATATCTAAACTCTCACTTGCTAACTTCTATGATTCTTCTACTTGATCTCCTATTCTCCTACTTCTAAACCTAAACTAGATTCACTACTTAAACTTGCCAAAACAAATAACAAATGATTCTAGATCTTTACAATAGAGACAGATGACCCTACAACAATTTTCACATATCCCAATGTATGATCCTTACATCAAATGCATAGCTCAAGTTAAATGAACAAGTTAGATCACACTAAAAACATATTACAAAAAAGTTTAGTCAAAGAAGGAATTGAGAATCAAAAAACCACCAAGTTCAGTTGACAATTGAAGGAACTCAACATTTACAAGAACTCAACCAATACCATAGGAACTCAACCAACACTATAGGAACTCGACCAAAATAGGAACTCAACCAACACTGAAGGAACTCAACCAATATAGGAACTTGACCAACTTCAACTCCTTGATAACTGAAAAAATGCACAAAGATGAGAAGGATACCAAGACAACCAAGGATGCTCCAACATCATACAACTAGGGTTGAAAGAAATAATTCCCTTGAATCATGAAAGTGTGACAACTTGAGGTGAATCCAAATCATATTGAGAAATCCATGTAGCATCTTACACTGGTTTTCTCTTCCACTTCACCAAATATTCATAATAATCTTTTCCTCTTATGCTCTGAATTACCAACTCTCTAATCCAATATATGTTCAACATCTTCAATCTACTTCTTAGGATAACCATCTTGTACAATAGTTTCATCATCTAACTTATGATACTCATAAAAATTAGAAACATTGAATATAAGAGATATATCTATGTCATTAGGTAACTCAACTTTATAAGCATTTCCACTGTCAAACTTCCTCAAGATCTTACAAGGTCCAAACTTCTTCATCTTCAACTTACTATATGTACCAATATGAAATCTACCCTTCTTCAAATGAACCATCACATAATCTACAACTTAAAAAACATGATGCTTTCTAGACTTTTTTTCATTCTCCTTATACTTATGGTTTCTTTGTTCCAACCTCAACTTCACTTATGCAAATATTTCATAAAATAAGAAAGTACTTCTGCTTCAATACTTATCTTCTCTTATCCAACAATATCCCTCAAATATGATACTCATCTAGGATGCATTCCAATAACAATTTGAAAAGGTGTTTTGTGAGTACTCCCTTCCATAGAATTATTATATGATAACTCATATTACATGTTAATACCATAGTCCAATTACTTGACTCATATACAACTAAAGATCTCAACAAATTATGCAAGATTCTATTCATGTCCTCTATCTTTCCATCTATCTATGGATGGAATGTAGAACTAAACTTTAGCTCAGTACCCTTCTTCTTCCAAAAACTCCTCTAGAAATAACCAACAAACTTTCTTTCTCTATAAGACATAATGCTTCTTGGTAATCCATGCAATCTAACAACCTCTTTAAATAAAAGCTCTACAACATGAACTACATCAAATTTCTTGTTACATGGTATGAAATGTTCCATCTAAGAAATTTATCCATAATAATAAATATGGAATCATACCATCTTCCTATCTTAGGTAATCCAAGAAAACAATCCATACTGATGTCACTCCAAGGTCTCTTATGAACATAAATAGGTGTATACAGTCCTATATCTTGACTTACTCCTTTTGCAACTTGAAAATTTCCATAACTCCTTACAAAATTCTAAACATCCTTGTACATCTCTCACCAGTAATACTTGTCTTTAAGAAAAATCAATGTCTTATTAGTAACAAAGTGTCTAGCTAATCCACCACAATGCTTTTCCTTAATAAAATTATTTTTCATAGAACTTATTGGTATACACAATTGGATCCCTTTGAACAATGTACCTTCTTGAATAAAATTCTCATCATACTTACTTGGTTGATATAATAACTTTGGTGCTCCACACTCTTTGCACATCTCAAAAATATTAGGGTCTATGCCATACAACTCCTTCATCTCATCAAAACCAAGAACTTCAACCTTCATCTTGGTCAACAAAGAATGTCTTTTGCTTAATGCATCTACAATATGGTTACTAACTCCACTCTTATGCTTTATATAAAATGTGAAACTTTGCAAGTACTCAACCCACTTTATATGTCTCTAATTTAATTTATGTTGACTTCAAAAATATAGTAATACCTTATGCTCAATATACACCATAAACTCCTTAGGGAACAAATAATGTCTCCACTTCTTCAAGGTTTGAAAAATATCATAGAACTCTTGATTATACATAGAATACTTCTTTTTAGCATTATTCAATTACTCACTAAAGAAAGGAATGGGTTTACCTTCTTGACTCATCATAGCTCCTATTGCACTACCACTTGCATCACACTCAACATGAAATACCTAATTGAAATCAGGTAAAACCAATACAAGTAACTCAAAAATCTCTTGTTTCAAAGTTTCAAAACTCTAATCAGCTCCACATGTTCACTTGAAATCCTTTTTATCTCCTCTCATAGTCACAGTCATAGTATTACAAAAAAAATGAAATTTCTTACAAAAGTTTTGTAGAAACTAGCCAAACCATGAAATGATTTTACCTCACCCATATTCTCAGGTGTAGGCCATTCAAGGATTTCTTTAAGCTTCTCAACATCAATCTCAAACCATCAGCTGAAATCAAAAATCCCAATGACACAATCTCCTCTTGCATGAAAGAACACTTTTTCAAATTAATCAACAATTTCTCCTCCAATCTCAGCAATACTTGTCTTATGTTCTCAAGATTTTTTTCCTCAGTCTAACTGAATATTAGAACATCATCCAAATAAGTAATCACAAACTTACCCAAGAATCATTTTAGGACCTCATTCATCAACCTCATGAAAGTACTTGGTGCATTAGTCAAACCAAAGGGCATAACCAACCACTCATAAAAATCATCTTTTATCTTGAAACTTGTCTTCCACTCTTCAAATAAATCTTGGTAAAATATTTGGCCCCACTCAAATAATCCATTATTTCATCCATCCTTGAGATAGGAAACTTATACTTTACTTTTATCTTGTTAATAGCTCTAAAATTAGTACACATTCTCCATTATCTATTCTTCTTAGGTTCCAATATAACTATATCACATGGACTAAAAATTTCTTTGACCAAACCCATTTGCAAAAGCTCTTGCACTTGTCTATTAAGTTCTTCATTCTCAATAGGTATTAATCTATATGGTGATTTATTTAAAAAAAAAATCTCCCAAAATTAGTTCCATACAATAAATTATACTCCTTACTAGTGGTAAACCATTAGAGGTATCTTCTACAACAATCTTCTTGTACTCATTTAGAAAGTTTTCAATTTCTATTGATACTCGATTAACACTGTCAGTTTTTGCTATTACTCAACCTCTACCATCTTCTATTTCTTGACCATACTATTTTCTATCACTAGATTGGCACTATCACAATTTGATCCTCTAAGGATTACATTAAATCAAACTTAATTCTTCTTCAACTCCTCAATTCTTTTCCTATTAAACATATAGATTATAATAGTAGTACAATTTATCTCACCTAGAACTTCAATCAAAGGAATACAATGTGTTCTTGACTCCATTTACAAAAATAGTATATTGATTCAATCTACCATCATGCATACCATGTCTATCATATTGTCAAGGTCTACCCAACATAATATGGCAACAAACCATAGGCATAATATCACATAGAACTTCATCAAAGTAGTGTCCAATCTTGAATTTCACAACACACTATTCACTTACCAATAACTTATGTTCATCCTTGATCCATGAAAAGTGGTAAGGTTTTGGGGGTCTCAACCTCTGCTATTGCAACTAAAACTTTATAACCATCTCCTATGATGCCAAATTTGTTGAGCTTCCACTATTAATGATTACTTTACAATACTTTCCTACTATCTTATATCTAGTCTTGAAAAGACTTCTCCTCAAGATAGGTTCTTCATCAACTGTCCCAGTACGCAAAGATCTTTGCACCATCAATTTTTCTCCATACTCATTGTTACTCAAAGGATTCACAAATTCACCTTGAACTACAATATTTATGCTACCATTTTCACTTTTACTAGAGTATTTACACTCAAAGTATATGTGCTCTTCTTCATAGATATGAAACAATTACCATGAAGACCACCTCTAGGATAATAAATACCTCTTACTTGGTAAGAAATAGTACCTCCTCAATAATAATTACCTCTTCCACTCGGTCTTTCCTTTAAATTCACTCTTCCATTAATATTTACCCTAATATTGTGTAGAATTGTTAGATATGCTACTTTCTCTATAAGATCCACCTCTATCTCTCTAGAATCTACCACCTCTAACTCCCTATCTTTGTTCATGATTCTTTATCAAGATCCCCTCATCTTTTAGGGCATATTGGGATGCCTTCTCCACACTATCCAATTTCACAAAGGTTATCTCATCTTGGATTTTAGATCTCAAACCATTCAGGTACCTTACTTTCTCCACCTCATCATCCACACGTCCAAATATAACGTCCAATCTATAAAATTCCTCAATGTACTCCTTCACAGTCATGTCATTTTGGCTAAGATTTTGCATCTTCCTCAACAAACTAACTTGGTAATTAGTAGGAAGGAACTTCTTCTTTACCTTATTCACCATTTTCAGCCAAGTTTTGATATTTTCATTTCCTCTTCTCTTTATATCAGTTTGCAAATGCTCCCACCATAATGAGGTATGAACTTTCAACCTTGTAACTACAATCTTCACCTTCCTATTATAATAAGTGATTTGAAACACAAAGAACAACTCCATATTAGAGATCCAATCCAACACAACTTTGGTATCTAACTTTCCATCATAAAGAAAAAATTTAACAATAGGTTTTGAGTGTACCCTAGACAACACTCATAATAATCTTTCCTCATCTTGATCTTCCTCAAGCTTAGGATTAGGATTTGGTGCCACTTCTTCATAATCACTCATATGATCAAGATGTGCTTCTCTCCTCTAGCCTATCTCCATAACATCTAATTTGGTTGTAATCTATCATAACATGTCCAATATGTCATTATCAATATTTTCTCTACCTCAAACCATTTTGACAAATAGGTTCCTACAAGATCATGAACCTCAATAAGTTATAGGTCAAATTTTTAGGTCTGCCACTCTATAACCAAAAAACAATTTGAGTTCTACATGATCATGTCTCCTTAAGGATGAACCTAGGCTCTGATGCCATGTGATGCTAAGGAGGGATTGAAAATTAGGGCTTGAGGTACACCTAACTGCACAAACAGTAAAATTTCTCAATTAACACTATAATTAAGGCTTAACTATCCAATTTCTAAAAAAATTCCTTTTTCATCTTTGGTACCTCTCTCTTATACATTCAAATCTTTAGCTTAAGTCCCTTCAAACTTCTTCCTTCAAGCACTCAGCTCTGGTACCAATTTTTAGATAGATAGAGGGGGAGGGGTAATCTGTTATAACCAATTATCCTACAAGCCTTAAATTTTTTTACCAACTTTAACTTCTTAAATTTTTAGATAACTAACTTGGTAACTAGATCTAACATCATAATCTTAACTCATTAAAAAAATGCATCAAGTTATCAACTTTTTGTTCCTTAATATATTGAGTATCAGAGAAAACATCTAGCTTACACCAAGTTGTAGAATAAACTAATTAACATGAAATAAACATGCAACACAATAATCATTCACACATTTTGACACAATTATTTAATGTGGAAACCCTATAAAGATAAAAACCACCTTGGAACTAACGATTCAAATATTTTCACTTAAGTGAGTAATGTTAGGAGCCAACCTTTTTAAAGGTTACATACACATTTTTAATGTGACCTTGTTAGAAGATTTACAAAAAAGATCATCTAGACCTTATCAGTTCTTGACTTTTCTAAAGAGTGGCCTTCTTTAAAGAACTTACACACATTACTATTGAATGTTACCATATGAAATTTCACAAGACTATTAGGTCCACTAGGTTACTTAGATATTTTCTACTACAATGGTAAGAAAGTAACAATAAATGATTTGTTAGGTTTAGTAGGACACCTTGTTTATCTAGATATCTTCTTTACACAATTTTCTCCTTTTGATCCCTTTTTGGCTGATTCACACACTCCACACTTTAATTTAGCACTTCCTTTTCTTGATCTTTCCAATACTGTTATGCTCAATTCACCATATTCTTTCTTCTTCAACAACAAAACCACCAACATCACCATCAATTAAAATCAACAATAGGTTATGTGCAAGATCATGGTGTGCCAAAAAGTGGTGATGTGAAAAATATGTAGTTTTGAAACATTGAAAAGTGTTTCAAAATGTGCATTAAATTTTTGCTCAACCATCCTAATACTAAACCAAAAATGTAATACCTTTCATGATCGAGTATCCAATTTGAGAACAGGTATCTAATTTGAAAATGGGTACCTCATCTATGTTCCCAAATCATGGTGCCAAATTCAAATGTAAACGGAGTGAGAAAAAATTCGTAAGTTATATCAACTCCTAGTATAATATAGTTATAACATAATCAGCAAGGGGGGGGGGGGCAATTATTATATATAGTTGCTAAAATTTATTATATAGTATTGAATAATAATAATAATAATTTATTATAGAATAATTTAATATATAGTTATTACTTATTATATATAATTATATAATTATATATCATATATATTGTTATTATATATTATATATATTAGTAAGCTAAGCTAATAAACTATATGATGACAAATGTTCCTAGGGGTCCCCCTAGGGACATACATGTGTTCCAATGAGTCCAAATGGGTCATGGGATACTCTAATTATATATCATATATATTATTATTATATATTATATACATATTAGTAACATAAGTTAATAAACTATATGATGATGTTGTTAAAAATATAAGATAGGCTAGGTTACTAAGATGGGAGGGGTGAATTAGGAACCAATAAAACTTAATCTTATTTCACCAATTTATCCTTTATATATATCCCGATCTTATTACATGCATGAAAGACTAAAAGCATTAAAACATTCATGACACCTTGACACAAGATAAGGTGAACTAGAAACCTTCCAAATAGAAAGTAAAACTAGGGTGGGGATGATACCCACAAGCTTTAGTATTGCAGTATAAAGTTGGCTGGTTAAGGCTTACAATTGATCACTTCTGATGATCTGCCCTATTAGGAGCAATAAGGACTACTACATCCACCTTGTTAAAGAATTTATAAAAGATACAATGAAGTATGCACTTGGTAAAGAGATTTTAAAAAGACTATTAAGTTTACCTTGTGAATGGATTTAACTGCACACCTATTGGGATGAACCAGTGGCTGATCTTTAATCTACAACTTTGATTTTTTTGTTGAGATTCCTTTGAAGTGTAACAATCACCTTTTTGTGATAGATAAATCTTTGCTACTCCTTATACTACTTGTAGCCTTCTTAATTCACACTTATGCTCTTTTTACTTTCTTCTTATTATATGTTTCATTTGGACATGATACAATGCATTACATATATACCAATCCAAAATACAGCTTAACAAAGTTAGCTACAATACAAGTTTCACCAAATTACTTAAATTTGGCTCAATTTTTGGCATTCAAGTTCTAAAGATAAACTCAGAGATGTTCTGATACTCGACAACCATTGTCAACAATTGACATCGTCATGTACTTGGTAGATGTAGAAGCTTGACTCATACTAATCACTTCCAAATAGCTTAAACTCGGTCAGCATTGGTGACTTGGTAAACACTGAGAAACTCAACATATAAAATGAATAACTTGGTTCACACTACATGGCTTGGTCAACACAAGATCCACATCACTGACACTGCAAACTTGGTAGACACTAGAGACCACAGTTGACACTATGAAACTTGGTTAATACTATGAGGCTTAGTTTGCACTATTACTTATCAACTGGGTAGATATAGCTTAGTGTGAACTGAATATTGATTCTGGAACTTGATAGCAATTGTAGAACTTGGATTCCTTAGTTAACATTATAAACCACAAGATAAGTTTGGTACCTTCTAACCATTTGACTAAGTGTGAGTCACTAATAAACAAACTTGACCATAATGTCAACAGATGTATGTTCCTAGGGGTCCCCCTAGGGACATACAATGGTTCCAATGAGTCCAAATGGGTCATAAGACACCCTATGATCCCTTTTGACTCATTATATGATAAGATATATTCCTAAGGGTCAAAGAATGCCTAGGGAAATGCATCTTGTGTTTCAATGGGTAAAAAGAGGTTATAGAGTATCCTATGACCCCTTTCTACCTATAACATGATAACATATGTTCTTAGGGGTCCTAGGACCCTTATAGACATATATGTTCTATTCTAATGGGTTGAAAGGGGTCATAGACTATCTTATGACCCTTTTGACTCATTACATGACAACATATGTTCCTAGGGGTCCTATGACCCCTAGAAGCATATGCTATCATGTAATGGGCCGAAAGGGGTCATAAGGTATCTGGTGACCTCTTTTGACCCACTAGAACACATGTATGACTCTAGGGTCTTAGGAGCCCTAGGACCATATGTTATCATGTAATGGGTCAAAATTCAACCCATTGGAACACAACACACATGATGATAAGGGTCCTAGGACCCCTAGGAACACATGTTCTCATGTAATGTGTTGAAAGGGGTCACAAAATACCCTATGACCCCTTTCTACCCTTTGAAATATAAGAGGTATGTCCCTTGGGGTCATAGGATACCCTATAACCCCTTTCTACTCATTGGAACACAACATGTATCTCCCTAGGGGCCCTTGGACACCTAGAAACATAAGTTGTCATGTATTTGATTGAAATGGGTCATAGGTTATCCTCTGACCCCTTTCAACCCATTCCAATGCAAC
Organism: Cupressus sempervirens; assembly: GCA_028749045.1. Taxonomy (NCBI): domain Eukaryota; kingdom Viridiplantae; phylum Streptophyta; class Pinopsida; order Cupressales; family Cupressaceae; genus Cupressus; species Cupressus sempervirens. The sequence continues at coordinate 658,765,239 of CM053792.1, read as the reverse complement.
ATGTTTGTCCCTAAGGGTCTTAGGACCCACAAGAACATATTTTGTCATGTAATGGGTTGAAAGGGGTCATAGGATTTTTTTAAACCCCATTCAACCCATTAAAACACAACGTGTATGTCTTCAGGGGTTCTAGAAATCCTATGAGCCTATTTTTTAATGTAATAGGTTGAAATGGGTCATGACGTGCCCTATGACCCATTTTAACACATTTCATAACAATATATGTCCCTAGGGGTCATAGGACCCCTAGGAACCTATTTTATTTGTTCCAATGGGTTCAAAGTGGTCATAGGATAACCTATGATCCCTTTTGACACATTTCATGATAACATATAACCCTAGGGGTCCTAGGACCCCTAGGGACATATTATAATTGTTCATATGAGTCAAAAGGGGTCATAAAGTACTCTAGGACCTCTTTTCAACAATTAAATGAGAACATATGTTCCTAGGGCTCCTAGGAACATATATCACGTGTTCAAATGAGTCAAAAGGCATCATAGAGTACTCTAGGACCTCTTTTGACCCATTATATGACAACATATGTTCCTAGGGGTATTAGGACCCCTAAAGACATACATAATGTGTTTGAATGGATTGCAAAAGGGTCATAGGGTACACTATGACCCCTCATGACCTTTGATATGATAACATATTTTCTTAGGAGTCCTAGGACCCCTAGGAATATACATCATGTCTTTCAATGGGTTGAATGGGGTCATAAGGTGCCCTATGACCCCTTTTGGCCCATTAAATGAGAACATATGTTCTTAAGGGTCCTAGGACCCCTTGCAACATATATCACATGTTTGAATGAGTCGAAAGGGGTCAAAAAGTACCCTACAACCCATTTCGATTGATTATATGACAACATATGTTCCTAGGGCTCCTATGACCCCTAGAGACATACAACATGTGTTTGAATGGGTTGAATTGGATTATAGGGTGGCCTCTGACCCCTTCTAACCTATTAAATGAGAATATATGTTCTTAGGTGCTCTAGGACCCTAGGAACATATACCATGTGCTTAAATGAGTTGAAAAGGGTTGTAGAGCACCTTAGGACCCCTTTTGACCCATTATATGATAACACATATTTCCCCTAGGGATATACATCATGTTTTTGAATAGATCGAAAGGGGTCATATGGTATGCTTTGACCCCTCTTGACCCATTATATGACAACATATATTTTTAGGGTCCTAGGACCCCTAGGGACATACATCATGTGTTTGAATGGGTCAAATGGGGTCACAGGTTTCCTTGTGATCCCTTTTGACCCATTAAATGATAACATATGTTCCTTTAGGAAGATATTTCATGTGTTTGAATGAGTCAAAAGGGGTCATGGAGTACCTTATAACTTGTTTCAACCCATTATATGATAACATGTATTCCTATTGCTCCTAGGATGCCTAGGGACATACATTGTGTATTTGAATGGGTCAAAAGGGGTCATATGGTACCTTGTGATCCCCTTTTACCCATTAAATTATAACATATGTTCCTAGGGTTCCTAGGATGCCGAGGAACATATATCATGTGTTCAAATGAGTTGAAAGGGCTAGAGAGTACCCTATGATCCCTTTCAATCCATTATATGATAAAATATCATAGGTGTACTAGGACCCCTAGAGACATGTACATAATGTCTTTGAATGCATTCAAAGGGGCCATAAGGTACCCTACGATCCCTTTTGACCCATTATATGACAACGTATGTTCCTATGGGTACTAAGACCCTTGAGGACATACATCATGTGTTTGAATGGATAAAAATAGGTCATAGGGTACATTGTGACCCCTCTCGACCCATTATCTAACATCATATGCTCTTAGGCATCCTAGGACCCCTAGGGAGATATATCATGTGTTTGAATGGGTGGATGTGGTCATAAGTTTCCCTATGACTTCTTTTGACCCATTAAATGATATCATATGTTCCTAGGAGTCCTAAGACCTCTAACATATATGATGTATTCGAATGAGTCGAAAGGGGTCATAGAATACCCTATGATCCCTTTTGATGTATTATATATCAACATATATTCCTAGGGGTACTAGGGCCCTTAATGATGTATAAAATTTGTTTGAATTGATCTAATGGGGTCATAGGGTGCCCTATGACCCCTTTTGATCCATTAAATGAGAGCATATGTTCCCAAGGGTCTTAGTATCCCTTTGATATATCATGCATTTGAATGAGTCAAAAGGGGTCATAGACTACCATATGGCCCATTTCAATGGATTATATGACAACATATGATCCTGGGGGTCCTAGGACATACATTATGTGTTTGAATGGGTTGAATGGGGTCATAAAGTTACCTATGACCCCTTTTGACCCATTAAATAAGAAAATACATTCCTAGGGGTCCTAGGAACATATATTATGTGTCTAAATGAATCAAAAGGGCTAATAGAGCATCCTATGACCCCTAAGCACACTTAATGTCATCGAATGGGTCGAAAGGGTTTATAGGGTATTCTAAGGCCCATTTGGTGCCATTAGATCACATCATTTATGCTATTACGGGTCATAGGACCCATAAGCACAAATATTGTGATTGAATGGGTTAAAGAGTGTCAAAGGGTACCCTATGACTCCTTTTGATCCTTTGGAACCATTACATGTATGGTTAAGGGTCATAAAGCCTTTAATAAAACATATTAAGGATCCTAAAATGGGGTCATACTATTATAAAAGAAATTGAAAGAAATTAATTTTTAAAATAATTTAAAACAAAGTTTAATTTATTAAAAGAAAATTTTTTAAATGGGTATTCAATTTGATAATAGGTACCCAATTTGGGAATGGATACCTGATAATAGCGGGTACCCTATTAGGCTTATTTTTCTCTAGATACTAACCCTCCAAGTTCAACACAAAAAAAGTCCCAAAAACATGTTTTTGGCCTATAGTTGTGTGTTTTTGACTTTGACGATGTAGCTAATGACTTTTTTTCAACCAAATTTGATGAAACAAAAAGGGTTTCTTGAGAATGTTCTAATCTTTCCATCAATATAATGTTTGTCAAATAATGAGTTTAGTAAGAAATTATTACTTATTTTCTAATGGAGTTACCTACAAAGTGTTGATTGACATACTGATTGAAAAATAGCTATAAATGTCAAACTGTATAAGATTTTTGAAATCCAAAAGATTCATCACATTCTATGCTTCGACTACTATAAGGAAAAAAATAAAAATCCAATTTGAATTTTTTTGAACTAGTTAAGGTGGTTAGACATGAGAGTTTTTTAATGCTAAAAATAGTATAGTAAAAAATTCATAATTAATTATTTATTTGGAATAAAAATACCCCAAATTACGCTTCACATCCAATAATGAGTCTACTTTTTATATCTATCATTATATTAAAAAATATTATCATTTTTTATTGATTAAGGTGGTTAGACATACACCTACTTTTTATTTTCACCCTGAGATTTTTGTAGTACTACATTAAAATCCAAAATTTGACCAATCAAATATTTTTTTCTCTAGATAAGGCCTAATAGTTTAGAAACTATGTTCAGTTTCCTATAGATTCTTTTAGTACAACTTTTTTGATATAAAGTTCAAAACTACTTTAAAATTATGTGTCAAGTTGACATAACCCTAATTTGCTAGATTATCATTGCCACTTAAGGCCATAGTTTAGTTGACCATGACCCCATACATACCCAAAAATAAAATTCACATTTCATCCCTTAAAGTGATTTTTTTTCCATATTAGAATCTTCTAGGTTTTTCCAGTTAATTGCAATTGTAGATCTCCATCAAATTCATTAAATCTAGTTACTTAGAAAATAGACTTCCACCTTGAAATTTGTGCTCCATTTTAAATTGTTAAAGTTTCACCATTAGATCTTTGAATTCCTCCACTAATTAATAACATAACTAACTTTATCTTTATCATTGAATCCTTTTGAAACTTCTTAATTTTCATCAAATTTCAAGCTCAGAATAAATCTTTTCTGAACTTGTTCTTCTTGTTCATGCTCAGTGAATATTATAACTTGCTTGGTCAATACTAGACTCGGTTAACACTAAAATTTCTCAATTAAAACTATATTCCTTCACTTATTTATCAGGTGCTTAGTGATAATTGTAGTTGCTTGGTTAATAATGTATTCCTTTCATTCATTGACCAAGTTGTCTTGCATATACATGACTCAAACAACTTAATCAAATCAAGTAAAATAATCAAACCAACATTATACTTTTAGATTATAACTCATTCAAGCGCCCATTTAATACTACACACTTATCAACACTTACATCATTATCCTTTCTTCAAATCCTCTTCATTAATCAAATCATTTTCATCAATCAAATGACATGGAACTCTACTAAATTAGTATAATGTCTAACCAATTAAGGCTTGACATTAATGTCAACATAACAACTAATATGCCTTTTTCACATACACTAAAAAAATTATTAGTTGGGGCTAATAATAAATGCATAAATATCATTGAGATGAGTATTCCTAAGGATATTAATTGTTGTCTTTTTCCTACACTTTCTACACCCATTTCTTCAAATTTTTCCATTTCTAATGGTCCACCATCTCCTGTGTCTAGTTCTCCTTCTAGCGTGGTTCAACCTTTTGTTTCCTAACTTGACATTGCTCCTTCTATTATCTCAGATAATGATGGAAAGGAACATATGAATATTAATTCTTCTTCTTAAGCAATTTCAAGAAAAACTAAATGCAACTATCATTCCAGTGGTCCTTAAAAAGAAGTGTCAAGCTCAAGCTAAGGCCCACATTCTTAATTTCTATACTTATTCTCCTTCCTTTGATCAATCCATGTTCATGGAGGAACTTAATCATACTAATGAGATAGATAAATTTGATATTTATATTTTCAATTCTATTACTAGTAATCTTGATGAAGAAGATGAATTAGATGATGAAGAGTGTTAGATTATAGATCTTAATAATGAGTTTCCTAACATGCTTTAAAACCAACTTTCACTTGCACCTAGTCTTGAGAATAGTGAATCTCAAGAGGGTTCTAATTAAGACTTAACTATTGTTCTTACTATGTTGGATATTGCTCCTCTTTTAGGTTTTCCACCTTCTCTAACTACTACATATAGAGATTAAGAAAATGGGAATGATCTTGTGTGAGTTCTCTAACATAATATCTTTTTGTGTATTTTCCTATTCTGGTGTGCTTTCTTTTATTGTGTTTTTTATATGTTTATCAAGATTTCTTTATATGACCCTTGTTTATCCATTGGCATAAGGTGATAAAGGAATCATATTGTCATATCATTCTTCTATTTGTGAATAACTTCTTCTATATGTTGTTATTTTTTATGTTGTAAATGTCTCAGTGTTTTTACATATATCCTTATGATTATTTTCTTCAATTTATGATATGGTAGCACAATTAATTTTAGTGTCCATGATGGTGGTCCAAAAAGACTCATATTTGTCACTCTGACATGTCTTTCTTCCATTGAGTTGTAGTTCTACTTATTGGAAATCTGATTGAAAAGATTATTGTGAGAAGAAGATTGATTGGGAGATTGTTGATAAAGAATGTTTTCAATCATTGTTTTGTCATTGATGTCAAACCTACTATTTGTAGGAATGAAAATTGCTTATAAGATCCAAGTACTATCACTTAGTTGATTGATGGAGAGGATTTAATCAACAAGATGTAACAAAAGAACCTACGGGAAAGGTTGAGTTATGGTTTTGTAATGAAGTGCAAGGATCAATTAAGACATTGGTAAAATGATGTATTGATAGCTTACTCAAAGATACAGAGGTTGGCCACACTTAGAAACATTAAAGAAATAAGTTTGAATAAGATTGACTGCAAAGCTTAAAATAAGTTTATTAGTAAGTGATGAGCAAGTTAGTTCGAGCCAAGCAAATTTTTAGTTGGTGGCAAGCATCAGAAAAACTTAGTACGTGTCAAGCATCAGTAAAAGGTAATTGATGTCGAGTAACACAATATGTGTCGAGCACCAGAATTTCAATAGTGTCGAGCTACTACATTATTGGGAAAGTCAAAGATTCGCCAAATCTAAGCCAACAATTTTGTCATCTTCAATTTTGTGAACCAATTGGAGGATAAGGATGATGAGCTAGCGACACATAATTCTATGTAAATTGTTCTTGAGTGAATTCAAGAGGATTCTTCATGATGTTTCTAGAAGGAATAAAATGAGGGTTAGATTCAATGAATCCTACCTAACCCATTCGAATAGAAATCAAAGGAGGGAAGAATCAAGGGGGAAAAGAAATTCTAGACTTCTATTTAAGGAGTCACAGACCAAGAAGTAAGAGCTACCAGTGTGCAAAATTGCAAAGTGATTGAAGGGTGTCAAGGAGAAGGCATCTAGGAGAAGGAAGAACAGAGCACAGAGACTTTTCTTTGATAAGTGGTCAGAAAGGGAGGATTGCACTGGTACATTGAGCATGAAGACTCAAAGAGACAAAGCATGAAAGGAGGGTAGGGTGTCAGAGCTATAGAGATTGAAAGCCAAGAAAATTGTGAAGAGTTGAATGGTGATCTGAAATCTACAAGATAAGTTGTGAATTGTAATTAGGTCAAAACCCCTTATTGTTACTCTCTAGCAATTGTATCAGTTAGGGTAGAAATCCTATGGACTTAGGTTTGTTTAACAACCATTTGTAAATCCTTTAATAGGGTGGCATTCCAAGTGAATATTCTAAAGTCCTCTAACTAGGCCTACTTCTAACAGGGTGGTTAAATCCTTTAACCATTGTCACATTTAATAGTGTGTTGTAGCCTTTAATAGGGCAGGCCTTTCACAAGGCATCACTTTAGAAGAGTGAGAATTGAGTAGCATGTTACTAGTGGTTTTTCCCAAATTGGGTTTCCACGTAAATCACTGAGTCATGTGTTGATCTTTTCATGTGTTATGTTTGCATGTTGATTTACAGTAACTTGTTGAATATTAAAATTTAAGCTTGGATGATTAAATAGTTTGATGTGCACACTTTACTTGATGAAAAGTTTGAATTGGACATTTAGACCTTGAATAATTGATACACCCCTCCCCCCCTTCTCAATTATTCTAAAGCATTTCTAACAATTGGTATTAGAGCCATCTGCTAATTTAGTTTCAAGGTACTAGAAGCAAGAAGATCAAGATGTCCAAGAGAGAAGTTCCCAAGCTCAACAAAGACAACTTCATTGCATGGTAGAGTCTAATGAAATTATACCTTGGATCAATAGGTGATTATGCAAAAACCTCAATTGGAGAGGAACATGTAGATCCAACTGGACCCCTCTCTGTAGATGATTTAAACAAAAGGAAGGAGCACAATTAGGCAATGTTGGAGATTGCCTCTGCACTCAATTATGCTAAATTTGATGACATCAAAGGTTGTGATACTACATTCAAGATCTAGAAAGCCCTATCAGATATCCATGGAGGAGATCAGAATGTTCAAAGAGAAAAGAGAGAAAGCCTCAGAGGAAATTTTGATGACATGAAAATGGACGAAGGTGAGAATGTTGCTCAATATGCCTCCTGAATGAAAGAAGTGTTAAGTGCAATAAGAAGTCTAGGTGGTCATTTTGATGATGATACAATTAATAGCAAATATTTAAGAAATTTTTTTTTCATTTATGCTATTAGAGTTTCAACCATCCAAGAGCTAAGGTGTGTACCAGGAAACACACTAACCTTTGAAGGACTAGTGGGAAGACTTACTACATTTGAGTTGTCCAACTTTGACAACTATAGACCTAAGAATCTTGAATTTGCTTTCAAGGCCAAGATAACATTAAAAGATACTGAAGAGATGAAATCAAAGAAGAAGAGTAGAAAAGGAAAACATGTATCTAGTGACAACAGCACAAATGAAGAAGATGTGGAACAATTGGAAGCACTACTAGCTAGAAGATTCCACAGAGGCAAAGGTAAATTCAAAGGTAAGCTCCCTATCATTTGTTTCAATTGTAGTGAAGTAGGACATATTGCTGCAAGGTGTACATAGAATAAGAACTACAAAGAAGGAAACAAGTAAAAGAATAAAAAAGAAGATGATAACAGAGATTACAAGGACAAAGGCAAAAGATGCTACATTGTTGAACAAGATTCTGATGAGAATGATGATGAGGTAGTCTATGTAGCCATAAAGAATGAATTAGATGAAGAAGAAGCAACAACATTGGTGACTTGTGTGAACAAAAATGGCAAGTGGATCATAGACAGTGGATGGTCACATCACATGATAGGAGATAGAAGTAAGTTTATTACTTTTACCCAGTATGATGGAAATAATGTTAGATTTGGAAATGATGCTCCATGTCAAATCAAAGGAAAAAGTTCAATTAAACTTACAAAGAAAATTTCATGTGATAATGCATACTATGTTGAAGGATTGAACTACAATTTGTTGAGTGTATCACTATTAGGCAATGTAGGTTGCAAGATAGAATTTGGAAACAAAATTACCAAAATCTATGACACTGATGGAAATCTGATAGGAAAAGGTGAACAAACTAGAAGTAATCTATTTCACCTAGATATGGAAGATGCAACTTGTCTTGTTGTTAAATTTTATGATGTGTGGTTATGACATAAAAGGTTGTGTCATGTTAACTTTGACAATCTGATTAGCATCAGCAAAAGGAAGAAAGTTAGAGGTTTTCCCAAATTGAAGAAGCCTGAAAACACAATGTGCAACAATGTCAACTAGGAAAGATGACAAAGTCAAGCTTCAAAAGAAAAACCTACAGTTCCAAAGAAGTACTAGAACTAGTCCATACGAAATTATGTGGCCCAATATAATTGCAAAGCTACCTAAGAGATAGATACATAATGATATTTGTAGATGACTATTCCAGGATGATGACTACCATGTTCTTAAAGAAAAAATCTCATTTCAAATGTTTAAGTGGTACTTGGCTAGGGTTGAGAAGGAAACAAGTAAAAGTTTGAAGTGCCTGAGATTAGATAGAGGAGGAGAGTTTACATCAAAAGAATTTGAGATATTTTTTAATGATAAAGGTATCAAAAGGAAAAAATTAGCACCAAGAACTCCCCCACAGAATGAAATTGTAGAAAGAAGAAATAGATCAGTAATAGATTGTGCCAAAACATTCATGATGGAGAAAAATGTTGCTCTGAAGTATTGGAGAGAATCTGTAAGTACTATTGTTTACACCTTGAATCGAGTTCAAGTCAAGAAAGGTACAAATGCAACACCTTTTGAACTTTGGTATGGTCACTCATCCAATGTAAAACATTTCAAAGTATTTGGTTGTAAGTGTTATATTCTTAAGGATACCAAAAATGGCAAGTTTGATGCAAAAAGTGATGAAGGCATATTCCATGGATACTCCACTAAAAGAAAATCATATAAGTGTTTGAATACTAACACTAACAAGATTGTGGAGAGTGTGCAAATGTAAATTTGGATGGGCATGTAGAAGTCCAAGTTGATGAATCCAAGCAACTAGAAGATTATAGATCTTTCATATACTTCTATGAAGGAGTGCATATTGAAGATGAAGCTATCAATCAAGTTGGGAATTAGCAAAAAATTTCAGTATCAGTTGAGTCATAGCTAGTGAATGTCGAGCTGCATTCAGAGGCAAGTTGCAAAATGAAGAAAATGCACATTCTGACTCTAAAATCAATACACATGAAAGAGACAATGAAATACCAGATGATGACATGCAAAGTGACTCTGAAGCTAAAGGATCAAACATGGAAAGAAGAATAGAACCAAGACTAGCCAAATATGTAAGAAGACATCACCCTATTGGAAAAATCATTGGTGATAAGGATGCAAGACTAATGACAAGGAATAGACTAAGGAATAATCATGTTTGCAGAGCAAAGTTGAACCTAAAATAGTGAAAGATGCACTACAAGATGATAATTGGCATAAAGCTATGGAAGAAGAGATAGATTAGATTGAGAAGAACAAAACTTGGACCCTAGTTTCTAGACCAGGTGATAGGAATGTAATTGGTACCAAATGGGTCTTTAGGAATAAACTTGATGAGAATGGTGAGATAACAAGAAACAAGGCTAGACTAACTTCCTCAAAGGCTATGCACAAGAAGAAGGACTGGACTATGGGGAAACATTTTCTCCTATTGCAAGAATGGAAGGAGTAAGAACATTACTTGCATATGCTACTTACAAAGGTTTCAAGGTCTACCAAATGGATGTAAAGTCTACTTTTCTGAATGGTATATTGGAAGAGGAAGTCTACATAGAACAACTAGAGGGATTTGTTGATGAAAACAACAAGGATATGGTTTGTAAATGGCATAAAGCACTCTATGGTCTAAAGCAAGAACTTAGAGCATGGTATGAGACATTGCACAAATATCTTGTGAAGATAGGTTTTGAGAGAACAGATGACAACAACAGCCTGTATATCAAGGCAAAAAAAGGTAAAGACATTTTGATATCTAAAATCTTTGTTGATGATATAATATTTGGAGAAAAAGATATTTTATGCAAAGATTTTGTTGATCAAATGAAACATGAGTCTGAAATTTCAATGTTTGGTGAAATCAAATTCTTTTTTGGATTACAAGTACATCAATTGAAGCATGGCATATTTGTGACCCAATCAAAATACATCAAAGAGATACTCAAGACATTTGGATTAGAAGACTCAAAACCAATCAACACACCAATGATAACATCACATATGTTATCAAAGAATGATGAGTCAGCTGAAGTGAATTAGACATTGTATAGATCAATGATTGGAAAGTTGTAGTATGTTGTACATAGTAGACCAGACATTGGATTAGCTGTTGGAATAGTGGCAAGATTTTTTGCAAATCCAAGGGAAAATCATCTAATGGTAGTCAAGAGAATACCAAGGTACCTAAAAGGAATTAATGACTTTGGCTTATACTATAAGAAGAGTGAAAAGTTTGAGTAGAGAGCCTATATTGATGTAGATTGGGGAGGTAATGTTGATGCAGAAAAAACACCAGTGGAGGAGAACTTTTCTTGGGGAAAAGACTAATTACTTGGACCAGCAAAAAGAAAAGTTGTACCTCATAGTCAACAATATAGGTTGAATATGTTACAGTTGCTATCAATTGCACCAATATTGTATGGATCAAACATCTATTGCAAGGTATGAAGGAAGAGGTAACTGAACTTGTGATACTCTATTGTGATAACACAAATGCCATCAACATATCAAAGAATCTTATAATGCATGCCAAAAAAAAACATATTGCAATCAAGTCTCACTATGTAAGAGAATTGGTGGAAGACAAGCAAGTAAGGATGGAATATGTTAGGTCAAAGGAATAGATTGTTGGCATCTTCACAAAAGCACTACCTAAAGATGCTTTTGAGTATCTTAGAGGTAAGCTAGGGGTGATACCCCTAGCCAAGGCTACTTAAGATAAAACAAGACTACCCTACATCAAATGAATTGATTATTGAAATATTACACATTGATGTAGAGGATGTTTTCTTTAGGATCATTCTTGAAGTAGTCAAAGTGATGAAATTCCAAATCAGTCACACGTAAGGTGACAAAAGGAGAAATTGGAGTACCTAAAAAAGCTACACTTGCATCTTAAGATGTTGAAATAGTATTCTTTGGCATTTTTGTCAAAGAGGGAAAAATTGAAAAAGGAAGAAAACTGATCAATAGTTGAGGGAGAAGAATGAAGAAACTGATTAGATTTTTGGACAAAGAGAGAAGTAGTTAGATAACAGAATAGTAGAAGATGAGCAATGCATAGAGAGGGAGAAAATGTAAGAGGGAGTAAGTAAAGAAAAGAAATGTTTAGTTATGAAAAAGGAAATAGCAGCTTAGAAGGAGAAAATTAGTACAGACAAGAATCAATCAAAGGAAGACAACTTATCAACTAAAGAATTTAGAGGGAGTCATAAGTTAATTTATGCTACTGATAAAGTGAATAGTTTTGAATTTAGTTTTCTTTTTGGCATTTGATTAACTGTCTTAACCTAGTTAATATTTTGTTAAGTTGGTTGACTAGTTTGGTTTTCCATCAATGCCAAAGAGGGAGATTATTGGAAATCTGATTGAAAAGATTATTGTGAGAAGAAGATTGATTGCAAAGAGGGAGATTGTTGATAAAGAATGTTTTCAATCCTTGTTTTGTCAATGATGTCAAACCTGCTATTTGTAGGAATGACAATTTCTTATAAGATCCAAGTACTATCACTTAGTTGATTGATGAAAAGGATTTAATCAACAAGATGTAACAAAAGAACCTAAGGGAAAGGTTGAGTTATGGTTTTTTAATGAAGTGCAAGGATCACTTAAGATATTGGTAAAATAATGTATTGATAGCTTACTCAAAGATATAGAGGTTAGCCACACTTAGAAACATTAAAGGAATAAGTTGGAATAAGATTGATTGCAAAGCTTAAAATAAGTTTATTAGTAAGTGTTGAGCAAGTTAGTTCAAGCCGAGAAAATTTTTAGTTGGTGTCGAGCATCAGAAAAACTTAGTGGATGCCAAGTGAATCCACAGTAGGTGATGAGCATTAGTAAAATGTAATTGATGCCAAGTAACATAGTATGTATCGAGCACTATAATTTCAATAGTGCCAACCTTCTGCATTATTGGAAAAGTCAAAGATTCCCCAAATCTGAGCTGACAAGTTTCTTACCTTGAATCTTGTGAACCAATTGGAGGATAAGGATGATGAGCTGGTGGCACAAAATTCTATGTAAACCATTCTTGAGTGAATTCAAGAGGATTCTTCATGATGTTTCTAGAAGGAATAAAATTTGGGTTAGATTCAATGAATCCTAACTAATCCATTCAAATAGAAATCAAATGAGGGAAGAATTGAGCAAGAAAAGAAATTCTAGACTTTTATTTAAGGAGTCATAGACCAAGAAGTAAGAGCTGCTAGTGTGCCAAATTGTGAAGTGATTGAAGGGTGTCAAGGAGAAGGCATCTAGGAGATGGAAGAATAGAGCACAAAGACTCTACTTTGATAAGTGGTCAAAAAGAGAGGATTGCACTAGTACATTGAGCATGAAGAGTCAAAGAGACAAAGCTTGAAAGGAGGGTAAGCTATCAAAGCTATAGAGACTAAAAGCCAAGAAAATTGTGAAGAGCTGAATGCTGATTTGAGATTTGCAAGATAAGTTGTGAATTGTAATCAGGTCAAAACCCCTTATTGTTACTCTCTAGCAATTGTATCAGTTAGGTTAGAAATCCTATGGGCTTAGGTTGGTTTAACAACCATTTGTAAATCCTTTAACTAGGTCGCATTCTAAGTGAATGTTCTAAAGTCATCTAACCAAGCCCACTTCTAACAGGGTGGTTAAATCCCTTAATCGGGTCACATTTAATAGTGTGTTGTAGCCTTTAATAGGGCAAGCCTTTCATAGGGCATCACTTTAGAAGAGTGAGAATTGAGTAGCATCTTACTGGTGGTTTTTCCCAAATTGGGTTTCCACGTAAATTACTAAGTCATGTGTTATGTTTGCATTTTGATTTACAATAACTTGCTGAATAGGAAAGTTTAAGCTTGGATGAATAAATAGTTTGATGGGCACACTTTACTTGATGAAAAGTTTGAATTGTACATTTAGACCAAATCAAACCCCTCATAAAAATAAACACTTTTTCTTATAAGTTGCAAATCTTGGAAGGAAAAATAGGTTGCAAATTTAGATACCCTTTTCATCATAATTTGGAGATTCAAAAACTATTTCACAATTAGGTCCTATTGAACAGAGATGCTCTGCAGCCCTAAAAAGTTGACCCTACTTGAAAAAGTCAACCTTGGTGACAAAATTTGACCCTTCTAGAAAAAGTGAACCTTGTTGATGGATGTTGACTCTACAAAATAGCTAAATGATTTCAGAGTTTCAAATAACTCATAGTTTCAAGCTTGGGGGGTCAAACTATTTGTTGACTTGATTTATGTATAGACATTAGAAAATTAGATTTAGTAATCTTCCTCATTTCCAAGGCAATTTATTTAATTACCTTCTTTATTTTAGCATACCTACTTTCTAGATCTACAATCTTAATTACACTTCATATCTCTTAATGACAATAGGGATATAAGGACTTTGACATTATTCTCTAATTCTATAACCATTAGATCTTTACTTGCATTAGTGTCCCTTCATCATTCAATTGGAGTTGATATTGTTGAATCTAATCACCTTAGATTTGGAATTAAAAAGATTAATCTCCTTAACTTCCCCTTTTGAGTTTTTAGGTTCTTTGATGAGCTACAGTGTATTTCCTTGCTTCGCATTCCCCCCTATACATGTTTGGTGAACCTAATGTGAATCATTATCAATTAGAGTTTGTTATATAGTAATATTTTTTATAGACATAAATATCATAAGAGCATCATACTTATTTTGAATTTTAGGAGAGGCAAGGTCTTCCTTAGTCAATATAATAGGATAAACATATGATACAACATGCATACATTCCAAAAAGGAATTGGTAGTATCTAGATTAGATGGATTAAATGAGAATAGTAGATAAATTCTTTTGCAAAGATTTGTGATAAGTAGATGAAGTTTGAATAATTCCCAAAAGAGAAATCTTAGAAAGAGTATCACAAAAAATTTCAGCTAAATCATACTCCTCAGAGGAGGTGAGTAGTCGAGGTGCTTGAGGAATCATAGGTTGAGGAGGTGGTAATGAAATTGGGACATTAGGTTGAGGATTATTTCAAGTGCTATAAGCATGAGCAATGAAATTTGAATCATGGAAATAACATAGAGTTTCCATTCACTTACCTTTAATAGTAATCATAGGACATCCCTTAACAATCATCAAAGGTTTATGATAATATATACAAGGGATTATAGTGATTGGATAAAGAGGAAGGGAGGACTTAAGTAGATAGATCCTACCTTGAGTTTTGCAACATAAAATAGGAATGCCAAAGAGGACTTATTAGGTCCTACTTAGATCCTATCTAGGAGAAGTAAAAAGAGAGATATGAAAATGCATCTTAAAAACATATTTAACATAAAAAATACATTAAATAAATGCTTAATAGACATATATTAAAGTTCTTCTAATTTAAGATAATGTATATTTGAAAAATAATTGTCAAGAGATTTTGGGAGAACTTAGGTCAATTTTTCTACAGTACCCTTGAAACATTTCCAATTTCCTTTAAACCTTCCAAAAGGTTTTCTATAGGTAAAATTGTTCCCAGATATTTGGGAAACATATATTCTTCTGTCCTAATCACAAATTTGTAGTCAGAATCATACTCACAATTTTAGATCCACAATTTTAAGAGAAAGAATGTATATTCTATTGCATATTTCAAGGTTATTTTTCTTTCATTTTCTTTTAACTCTTTGAATAACACCTATTCCCATTTCTTGATAGGATTGATTATGTACATTCAGAACCTATATCTATTTTTCTCTTTTCATCAAATAAATTGGTTCAAATTATATTCTTACTACACATTTAAAGTTCATTAATCTTGCATGAAAGATGACTTATTTTCATAATTCCTTGATATAATTTGGGTTTAGTATTTCCACCCCTTCATCCTAATTGTGTTTCTCTAGTCGAACTTGAGTTATATTCAAAGATATTTTTAGAAGTCTGTCTTTCTCTTTTATTTGAATATTATGGTAAGTAGAAGTCTTATATTTACACATTTAAAGTAAGCACTTCCATTTATTCACTAAAAAATTATAATGCATTTTATATGAATCCTAAACCTTCCATGCATCCCTTGAATTTAAACAACAAGTAAGAGTAGGTGGATCTACAACTTATGGTGTTTATTTCAACTCTAATATAGGTCGATCCCCACATATCCTTAGTTATAAGGGAGATAGAATATTGTATCCCCAAATATATAACAATATTGGATGGACTAACCCACACTCATCCTTTACTTATTTAACAATCAAGGAGGGATATATCCACCCAATAATAAGGGATTTATGTGGAGCCACATTTTCCCTAGAGGTAGAATAGACAAAGTGCATCTTATCCATAATATTATAATATTTTAGCACAACAAGATTAGGATACAATGGTGTGTCATCTCTAGATTCAAGATTTGATAGATAATCCATATTAGGAAGACTTGTAACTTTACCTGGTGCTTCAATTATGAGTTCCTAAAAGCATAATAAAGAACATTAATAGAAATAACAAATATTGTAGTGGCAATGGGCACCCTTTTCATATGGAAAACTATAATTAAATTGGCTCTATAGTTTACCATTCACACGAATCAACATAAAGGACTCTTTAAAAATAATTCTTATCCATTTCTATAAGGAGGGTTCAAGCATCCCCATTCTAAAAAGTTACTCCATTCTTTCAAATACCTTCTCAAAGTCCAATAGTATTGTACCCATAGTTTGAGAATATTATTTGGTCTGCTACATGTGTACAAAGTAGTGATCAAGTTTTCTAATGTACATATCACCCCTTGATAAATTGAGTCTAGATTGCTAATATGGTTTTCATCTTGACCACACTAATACCCTAGAAATATATTTTAAAAAGGAACTATAGACTAATAAGATGGAGGAAGGGCACAATACCCTTGGGATAGATTATTCTTTTTTATTTTCAAGCTCTTGTAATTATAGGTTTAATAACTCATTTCCCTTAACTTGTTTACATGAGAATCTCCATATCATTAAATATAGTCAACAGTGTCTAGATGATATCCTTGGTGTGGCCCATAATGAGCTTGATGAATTCTTAAAAAAATAGCAGTTATAGAATGTTGATCAAATTGATAGAAGAAAGGAGTTGGAGACATTCAATATATGATTTGAGAAGGGGAATACATATGAAAATGCTTCCTAGGATACTTGGATGCAGAAATATAAGAAATTAGCTATTGACTTCCTTTGAAGTATGGTGGTTTTTATCAAGAAGTTAAAGAAAGATTCTGAGGGTAAAATTATATGGATGGAGGAATTTTACAAAATTAAAAAAGAACCTTTAGTGCTCTATTAATTTTATTCATAAAGTCATCAAATCTACTTCTGGTAACATGAACATGATGGTTCTGATCCTGGAAAAATGCATAAGGAGAAAATTTTTGTTGACCTATAAATTGACACAGAGAAAGAGGAAGTGTTGAGCCAAAAAAATCACATAAGAGGGAACTACAAATTAAAGTAGATATTTTTTTTGCCTCTAAATAATCCATCCTAATCCATCCTTTGTTCTAGTTTTTTAAATTCTACATTGTTGTCTTTTTTAAGTCTTTACTAATGGCAATTTGTTCTAGCATCATTTGGAAGCATATTATGTATTGCTTTTTCCTTTATGTTTAAGACTTCATTGTTGATGTATCAAGGTTTTGGGTCCCTTCAAAACCCATTTTACTATAATAATTGTTTTTTCACAATTATATCATGATATTTTAATAAACTTTAGACCTCATACAAATTTAAAAGGTTTACTATAACTTCAAATCAATTATACCCCTTATTTTCTACTTTCCACCAACATGAGGATAAAATAAAAAAATTTAAAAAAATTAACACCTACATGAATTCCTACAATTAAAAATAAAAGATTAAATTGATTTTAAATATTTTGAAATAGAATTTAAACTAGTTCCTTATTCATTGGGTAATGTAGTAAATTTCATAGACAAGGGCTTATAGCACAATGGTAACTTGTGAGCCTCTTATTAGGGCAGTCTTGCGTTTGAGTCTATAACTTAACACATAATAATAATTAATTTCATTAGATAATAATTAACCAAAGCTTTGACCCTTTACCTATAAAAAAAAAAGTAGTAAAATTTCTTTATAAATCTCTATTCATCCATTGACATGCAATTCTACTTATTTAACACTACACCTATTTATGTCTTGCATAAATGTAGAAGGATTTATACCATAAAACCCTACTTTTTAATTCCAATTATTTGAACTCTATACCACAAGACTTTAATGAACAAAGAACAAAAAAATATTAGGAAATATTCCACATAGAAAAAATGAATTATCCCAAGTAGGTTCCCAAAAATATTTTCTTACAAAACTATTGACCTTTAGTTGAAGTAATTATTTGCCCATTCATAATATTTGCTTACAAAACTATTGACCTTTAATTGAAATAATTATTTGCCCATTCATAATATTTTCTTACAAAACTATTGACCTTTAATTGAAATAATTAATTGGTCATTCCATCATTTCTTTAGATAGGTTTACTA